>SNQJ01S0039886.1:122594-165092 GCA_010110895.2 Picea sitchensis
CTATTTGGTTAAATATTAGGTTATTTTATTGTATTAATTTTTGTACTCTGTTTTCCATATTTAGAAATCCAGATCCATGTTTATAGGATCTGAGATCTGTTGTAAAAGATATAAATACCTATCATTTGATAGAAGCAGGGGGGTCGATTTTGGATACAGGAACTATACCTTTGTAATAGAATTTTCATATGATAATACATATCACAAGTTTCACTCTCTATTAATGTCAGATTTCCACCCTTCTTCTGCACTCTTATTCAAGTTGTTTTAACTGCAAAATGGCTATCATCTCATTAGTCAGTTCATAACTTGATTAATAGTTTCTTACATTGTTTATTAAACCCATCATTGTGTATCTGGTTTATAAGCACTGTCTTCTTCACCCACTTAAAGCAATTATCTGATTATTGATCCTTGAGGGCATTGGTTTATTTGATTATTCATTTTGATTGTTTGGATACTATATTGTAGTTGAGTTATCCCATTGATCCACACATACAAAAACACAAAAACAAGTTTACTTTAAGTTACCAAGCATCTTTGTCTTACAACCTCAAAGAGTTTCTTGGAGTGATAACAGGTAGAGTGAGAAGTAAACTATCTTGGGAAAGGAGAGGAAATTCATATGGGGAGTAACAAACAGTTTTAGACATTCGATTTTTACATGAATAAGAGAAATAGGGAGGAAGAGCTTTGGAGTTGGAACAATAAGGATGGGGAAATTCTGGAGCAAGATGAAGAACTTTTGGACCATTTTGGAGCTGGAAATTGAAGAACCAGGTTGTCAAGCCTAAAGATTGAACTCATGGGTGAGTTGCACTGTATCAACAAGTGTTTGCAGTGGGTTTTGCTGGTAGTTTTTCCTAGCAGTGAGTTACCAGTTGAGACATTCCTAGCTACCTGTGCCACAACACTACAACAAAATAGTCCATTAGAGCCTAAATTTAGTGCATTTGAGTGCATGAATTGGGCTGATTGGATGGCCTAAAACCCGACGCTAAATGACATGTTCACCTGGGCGCCAGATTTAGCACCTAGTTTTTTTCCTGGTTTAACGTCTAGTTTTTCTCCTAATTTAGTGCATGGTTTTGCTCCTGATTTAGCATTTGCTCATGGTTTAACGCCTAGTTTTTCTCCTAGTTTAGCACGTAGATTAGCACCGAACTTGAGATATAGCTCCCTAAATAGCGCCCACAATAGATCCTGGTTTAGCGCCCCATTTAGCTCCTGGATTAATGCCCAATTTAGCTCCTGATTTAGCGGCTGGTTTAGCACCTAGTTTAGATCCCGGGTCAGTGCCTATTTTAGCTCCTGGTTTAGCACCTAATTTGGCACCTAGTTTAGCTCCAGGTGTAGCTCCTAGTTTAGCACATAGTTTATCTTTTGGTTTATATCCTAGTTTAGCTCTAGTTGTGACGCCTAATTTAGCTCTTCATTTAGTGCCTAGTTTAGCTCCAGGTGTAGCTCCTAGTTTAGCTCTTGGTTTAGATCCTAGTTTAACACCTAGTTTAGCTCGAGTTGTAGCGCCTAATTTAGCTCCTGGTTTAGCACCTAGTATAGCTCCAAGTGTGGTGCCTAGTTTAGCTCCGAATCATGCTTCTTGTTTTTCTTCTAGTGTAGCGTCGAAAATAGCTTCTAGTTTGGCCTCCAAATTAACGCCAAGATGTGCTTCCATTATTGCATCTTTTTTTGTTTCCAGCATTGCTTCCTTGTTAGCTCCATGGTTTGCTTCCTTTTAGTTCCAAGGTTTGCTTCCTTTTTAGCGCCTAGTTTTGATTCCTTTTTAGGTCTAGGGTTTGCTTCCTTTTAGTGTTGGGATTTGCTTCTTAATTAGCATCAGATTTTTCTTCTTGTTACGCAACCAATCTAGCTTCCTACTTAGATCCAGAAACAACTCCAAGTATGGCTTCAAATTTAATGTCGAGTTTTACTTCCATTTTAGAGTCACATTTTGCTTCCATTTTAACAACTCATGTTGCGTCCTTTATAGCTTCTATTTAGTAATTTAACTTTTTTTTTATTTCAATTTAATTAGTTAAATATATCATGCATCTTAAAAAACTTATATTATTATAGAGTAAGTCATATTGCATTTGAAGTATTTTATATGATAGCTTTTATTAAGAATTTTTAGGGAACTAGACATCCATACAAACTAACAACATCATTATACTTATTAAATCTCCATCTAAATAAAATATACAACATACAATATATATAAAATAACAAGATAATGATTATAACATGATCATCATCTATAATTAAAACTATTCAAATATATCAATATCAGATAAGTATCATGTCAAACAACTTATATCTTTAATACTGATAAGATCATCATCATATATAACTACAACAAGTGAAAGTAAAATATGACAGTAGATCAATAACATGTCAGAATGACACATGGCCAACAATCAACGTAAGTTAAAATGATATATGTCCAAATGATATAAGTCAAAATAATAAATGATGTAACTCAAAATGATACAAGTCAAGATGATATATTTCCAAATGATATAAGTCAAAATGATAAATGCCAAAATGATAAAACTCAATAATATGGTATTGCAGGTGAAAATGATACATGTGATAGTAAACATGAAAATAGGCATCATAACAATATATCATCAATGATCCATGATGGATTCTATATGATCAATGCCACTCGCTACTACCACCAACTAGGTCATCATCAATATCTTGATCATCATCAATGTGGTCATCATCGTCATCGTTCACAGAGTCTTCTTCATCTACCTCATCATCACCATCTCCCATGTTTGTATTAGACCCATTATAACCTGGATCTATCTCATGAGGATCAACTGGATCTTCTGGAAGACCCGTGTTCTGCAAAAAAGAATATTCAAAATGAAAAGTTATTATTTATTTCATGCAATATTTAATTTTTGTGTTATATTTCTAATATTACAACATATGAAACGAAACCATAATCATATTACATCATATAAAAGTGCACATACCATAATAAAATTTCAAATAAGTTACAAATAAGAAGTCATTCCAATGATGTAAAACATGCAACAATTCCAATAAACGTTAGTAAAGATCATAAAATTTTTTGGCATACATTTTAACTATCAACTATAAATTCTATTGCATAACCGTAAGTGCCAATCATCTCCATTTTGTGCTATATATGATTCTGTTTGCCTATAGAAATCCTTTGAGAGTTAATTGGTCTATATATCTTCTTCTCTTATATTTCACAAATGAATATTTTTCTAGGACATTTTGGCCCACTGTAATATGCTTCAAAGGTCCTTTGAGAATTAACTAATTTATAGGTAATTTTGAAGATGCTCTCGATACTCATTCAACTAGACCACATCCAAATGTCAATCCTTCCAAAGAAAAAATTCAATACATCAATCCATAAAGGGTTGAAAATTATGACAAAAATGTAATAAAAGGTGTCAAGGTGTATTGCCTTGCCTTGCCTTTCCATGTCATGCCATATCATGTCATGCCTTTCCATTCCATGTCTTGCTATGCCTTGCCTTTAGATGCCTTGCAGTGCCATGCCTTGCATTGTATTTCCTTGCCATGCATTTCCTTGCCTTACCATGCCATATCATGCCATGCTTTTCCTTTCCATGCCTTGCCTTGCCATGCCATGCCATATCATGCCTTGCCTTTGCATGCCTTGCCTTGTCATGCCATGCATTGCCTTTCCTTTTGCATGCCTTGCCTTGCAATGCTATTCCATTCCATGCCTTGTTGTTCCATGCCATGCCATGCCATGCCTTGCTATCGTATGGTATGCCTTTCCTTGCCATGCCTCTCCATACCATGCCTTGCAATGCCATGTCTTGTCTTTCCATACCATGCCTTTCCATATCATGCCTTGCCTTTCCATGCCATGCCTTGTATTTGCATGCCTTTCCATGCCATACCTTGCATTGCCTTTCCTTTCCATGCCATGCATTTCTTTTCCTTGTCATTCCATGCCATGCCTTGCTATCGTATGGTATGCCTTTTCATGCAATGCCCCTCCATACCATGCCTTGCAATGCCATGCCTTGTATTTCCATACCATGCCATGCCATGCCTTGCCTTTCCATACCTTGCCTTTCCATGCCACGCCATGCCATGCCTTGCTATCGTATGGTATTCATTTCCATGCCATGCCCCTCCATATCATGCCTTGCTATCGTATGGTATTCCTTTCCATGCCATGCCCCTCCATATCATGCCTTGCTATCGTATGGTATTCCTTTCCATGCCATGCCCCTCCATATCATGCCTTGCAATCGTATGGTATTCCTTTCCATGCCATGCCCCTCCATATCATGCCTTGCAATGCCATTCCTTTTCTTTCCATGCAATGCCCCTCCATATCATGCCTTTCAATGCCATGCCTTGTCTTTCCATGCCATGCCATACCTTGCCATGCCATGCCATGCCTTGCCTTACCATGCCATGCCATGCCATGCCTTGCTATCGTATGGTATGCCTTTCCATGCCATTCCCCTCCAAACTATGCCTTGCATTCACTTTCCATGCCTTGTCTTTCCATACCATGTCTTTCCATATCATGCCTTTCCTTGCCATGCTATGTCATGTCTTGCCTTTGCATGCCTTGCCATGACATGCCTTTGCATGCCTTGCCTTACCATGCCATGCATTGCCTTTGCATGACATGCCTTTCCATGCCATGCCTTTCCATGCCATGCCTTGCTATGGTATTCCATGCCTTTCCATATCATACCATGATAAGATTTCAACTAGAGCACCCCTCACTCCCAGGTGTCATGCCTCAAAAGTTTCTTTACTCATTGATTTCGAGAACTAGTGTTTTGCTTAGTTTGAAGCAATGTAACATTTGGATTAAGGGGTCCAATTTATGAAACTGTCCCTTGGGAGCAGATGGATAATGTGGTCACCTATTCCATGCATAAACAAGCTTGCACCATCTCATGGAACTTAAAAATGCTGCTCTGTTAGGTTTTTATGCCCTGAGGAGGAATTGGCCAAGAGTCCCCGAAATGGTTTGGGATGCGACTTGACACTGGGAATATAATGAAAAATGAGACTCATATTGAGGAACTGTTGTCTTCATTGGATTCTTGGCATAGGATTTTAGCTAGATCACCCCTCACTCCTGGGTCCCATGCCTTGGAAGTTGTTTTTTCATCGATTTTGAGAACTAGTGTGTTGCTCAGTTTGAAGCAATGTAACATTTGGATTAAGGGGTCCAATTTATGAAACCGTCCCTTGGGAGCGGATGGATAATTTGGTCACCTAGTCCATGCCTAAGAAAGCTTGCAACATCTCATGAAACTCAAAAATGCTGCTCTGTTAGGTTTTTATGCCCGGAGGAGGAATTGTCCAAGAGTCCCCGAAATGGTTTGGGATGAGATTTTCAACTGGGCATAAAGAAAAAACCAAGACTTGGATTGAGGAACCATCAACTCTGATGGATTACTGGGATATGATTTCAGCTAGACCACCCCTCACTCTCGGGTGCCATGCCTCAAAAGTTTCTTTACTCATTAATTTCGAGAACTAGTGTTTTTCTCAGTTTGAAGCAATGCAACATTTGGATTAAGGGGTCCAATTTATGAAACTGTCCCTCAGGAGTGGATGAATAATGTGGTCACCTAGTGATCCATATGGATCTAGGGAACATCACGAAAGTCTCAGAATGGCCTCAACAGACAGAGAAAGGGAAAAATTCAAAGTTCACAAAACTCAGTGAAAATGACATGATCGCGAAGATCATGTCACAAGCTTTCCAACAATGCAAACGACTCGTTAGATAGAGTTACGAATTGAAAGATATTCGTGGTCAAAGTTTGGTCAGCCTAGCTCAGTCAGCACGAGATGAGTCATCATTCGTATTGCTGACGTCAACATCCATACATATGACTTCAAAATCTGTACAACAAACGTGGTAGGAGTAGGAAGGTGGCACGTCGCATGATGACATCAACATGGTGACATGGAAACACCAGAGGCTGCCATGTGTCACCTAGTTTTGGCATTTTCGGGCCAATCTGTGGACCAATCAGATCGTGCCACGTGGTAGTCCATACAGTGATGTGGCAGGGTGACATGGAAGTCCGTATAGTGACGTGGTAGGATGACATGTCAGGATGATGTGGCATCCGTACAGACAGGTGGCATGTAACTGTGGAGTTCATACAGATGATGTGGGTTCCTCCAGAAGCGCCATCTAGCAATGTACTACTGGGCCAACAAGGTCGTGATGTCATGCCTGCATGGTAGGTGACTGGACAACAATGGTCCAATATCTAGGCACCACATGTCCCAATTAGAAGGTGCCACATGACACCCCCAAAATTCCCAATGAGGGCATGCAACCAAATTTAAAAAAAAATGAAATATAGCGGACCCCACCATATTTGGTGGAGGTCCCAATATATTTGGCGGTTCTGCCAGGTCATAACCCTGGCCAAATACAAGCCCACAGTTATAACCATAACCCAAAATGGGGAGGCCTGCAGGTTTGACCCCGGGACCTCCCCCTACCTTTACGCCTTCACACATGCGCGCCAACCAATTCGACCAACACCTCAGTTGGAGTATCCACCCAGGTTCCTATTTAAAACCTCTTTTCATCAATGCATGGGGCATGAGTGTGCACCATTTTTCCCAAGCCGTATAGGGCACAAATTTCTATGAAGAAAATTTAATGCATTAAATACAGAGTTGGAAGCGGATCGAGGCAGAAGTCTAGAGGAGGCTTGAGGGTGCCTGCGTCCGATGGAGACGATTTGACAGTCATTTTTAGGTAATTTGGCGACGTGAATCCAATGGCGAGGTATATTTTTTCAGCAGAGATTCATATCAACAAGCTAAGTTCTAAAGCAACCAATGTAATCATGCTTTTCATTATGCTTTTTTGTCATTAAATGTTGCAACATAGCATGCATGTTACAGGTTTGAAAGAGCATGGAGGGGCTGCAACAAGGAAACATGATCAACTTATTCCTTCTATCTCTTATTTTCTTCTCTTATTCCACATCAAACCAATCAGTTACATGTGAAAAACAAGTTGTGGCACTTGTATACTAAGTGGCCAACAAAGCAGTTCTAAATCTCATAGTTTCAAGATCTTTGGATGGGCTACAAACATGCTTGGATCTGAGCAGCATATCTAAGGCACTTTATGGCTCCATGATGATGGGGGTCATATTTTATTCTTCCTCTTTTTATGTATTGAGTATGTGGGAATGATGTCCATGTCAACATCATGGATGCCTCATGAGCATGAGAACTTGTGAAGCTTGTATACATTCCTGATCACATTTCGATCTCTTGTTGCCGTCACCAAAAAGGGACTTTGGATTTACAACTTGTAAAGGAGAGACACCATTACAATGAGGAGAATAAAGAGGTCAGGCTTTGGATCATGACCCAGAGACGTATCCCACATCGAGTGAACTCTGTTATCAAGGGGAGTGTCATATCCATTATGTGTATTATGTTCTCATGTTGTTTTTCCATGAATTTCCGCACATAGGATATTAAATGCAAACATGACATATAATACATAAGGAAAACTAATGAGGTTTTGATTCACTTTGGATTCAAGCTTATAAGACTTCAACTTTACCTTTAATTGCAAATTGCTCAAGTAAAATGATCTATAGCTGACCCTTTGAAGGAATGACATAATCAATCAATTATTGGAAACTAATCACCCCCGGGTTCAGATCATGTGGTATCAGAGCAGGCTTGATACCGATTGCAGGTGTTGAAGATAAGGATGGCAAGATCATTGAAACAATCATGGTTCGATGAGCTTCAAGAGCTCAACCAAATGCTTCAAGCAAAGAATGTTGCATTGAAGACATTGTTGCATATTGCAGAGGAAGAGAGCCAAAGGTTGCAAGAGTAGTTCCAAGCCATGAAGATGCATACATGGTAAGGCTATACGAATGGGACGGTGATAAGACCATCTTATGACCATGGAAATTTCACCAGTTATGAGTGCGAACATGAGAGTGAAAAGGCATGCACACTTTGTCAAGCAAATGAAGATGACCTACAAGCATCTAGAAACAAAGGAGGATTCTTAGAAGCATCTTCCACTGATCCTTCTCACCAAGAACAACCAGAAACATCTCAAGAAGTAGACCAAGAGTCCTAGTTTGAGATGGAGGTAAATAAATCATGTGTAGTTCCTTTCTTGATTAATGCTGATGACTCTTTTCAAATCATTGAACAACATGCTTCTTGCATCAACTTAAAATTGATGAAGAAAATGGAATACAAAGGAGGAGGCCTTGGAGCCAATGGCCAAGGTATTATGGATCCCATTGAGGCAGTGGTGTGGCCTCGATACGTTGGTATAGGATTTGTCCCAAAGGATGTTGGATAAAGCTCCAAAACCATTCAGGAAGAAGACCCCAGGACAATCACTGAGACTCCAAAGGTCAATAGTTCATCCAGAGATGAAATTGATTCAATGCAGGCCGAGAGCACAACTTCTCATGATCGAGGATTTGAGACATCTCCGGGGAGAGATGAGCATCATGATGGAATATTTGAGACCAACTCTTTCTGCCAGTATGAATCCATAGGAAGCTCACCGAGGTATAAGAAATCTCGAAACTCTAAAATGCCATTTTATTATAAGCATGTTAATCACATAAAATAAAGCTTGTGGCATCAAAGACCATGCACTTTTTGTGGATTGAATAACCACACAGTATCCCAGTGTTGGAAGAGAAAATCCTTGTGCAGGAAGGTTATGGAAACCAAGAGAAGGACGAGGATAGCAAATTGATTTCCACACATAGAAAAGAGGAGGGGAAATTCACCTTTGAAGGAGAAAGGCTACTACAGCCATTGTAGAATATATGGGCATAATGAGGCCACTTGTTGGGCCTTACATCCAGATCTATGCCCAAAGAGGAACAAGAAGACTAGGTAGACACCTCCGAGGAAGACAACTAGTCAGGCAGTGCTGGAGGGAAATCCGCCACTAGGAGAAAACCAACTACAAGAGAAAGGAMAACTCGGTAAAGAGAACATGTTCARCATAATGGATGAACGAATGGGGAAAATCCTTGAGTTAGTCGAGAGTGGCCATATTTGTAAATCACATGTTGTGATTTAGACCCCATAGAAGGGTATTATGTAAAAGTGATAATTGTTAATATCACTCCTTTTCTGGCACATGTTGATATTGCTAGGCCTTGTGAGGTATTTTGGATATGGGTTTCTTATTGTAAGTCCAATGGACATGAAACTTATAATGTAAATAATTTTTGGGACCAAAAGTCCTTTTAGCTAGGAGGAATGATCTGGATGGATCTAGGGAACATCACAAAAGTCTCAGAAGTGTCCCAGGAGGCTCAGAATGGCCTCAACAGACAGAGAAAGGGAAAAATTCAAGGTTCCCAAAACTCAGTGAAAATGACATGATCATGAAGAGCACGTCGCAAGCTTTCCAATGATGCAAACCACTCATCAAACAAAGTTACAGATTGAAATATATTTATCGTCAAAGTTTGGTCAGCCTAACCCAGTCAACAGAGGATGAGTCAGCATCTGTACTGCTGACGTCAGCATCCGTACGGATGATGTAAACATTCGTATGGATGATGTCAACATCTGTACAACACACATGGCATGAGAAAGACGGTGACACATGGCATGTTGACATCATCATGGTGACATGGCAACACCAGAGGCTGCCACATGTCACCCAATTTTGGAATTTTTGGGACGATCCATGGAGCAATCAGATCGTGCCACATGGAAGTTCGTACAATCCGTATAGTGATGTGCCATGGTGACGTGGAAATTCATATCGTGACGTGGCAGGCTCACATGGCAGTCCGTACAGTTACATGGCAGGATGACACGACATCTCTACAAACATGTGGTAGGTGACTGTGTAGTTCATGCATATGACGTGGCTTCCTCTAGAAGCTTCATGTGGTAGTGTACGACTAGGCCAACAGGGTCGTGACATCATGCCTACATGGCAGTTGACTGGACAACAATGGGCCAATATCTGGGAGCCACTTGGCCCAATCAGAGGGTGCCACATGGCACCCCCAAAATTCCCAATGAGGGCATGCGACCGAATTAAAAAAAAATGAAATATAGCGGACCTTGCCATATCTTGCGGAGGTCCCGCTATATCTGGTGGTTATACAAAGTTAGAGCCACTGCCAAATACAATCCCAAGTTATAACCATAACCCAAAATGGGGAGGCCCGTGGGCTTGACCCCGGGACCTCCCCCTACCTTTACGCCTTTACACATGCGCGCCAACCAATTCGACCAATGCCTCAGTTGGAGTATCCACCCATGTTCCTATTTAAAACCTCTTTTTTCCAATTCGCTAGAGCATGCACCAATTCTCCCATGCCGTACATGACACACATTTCTATGCAGAAAATTTAATGCATTAAATATAGAGTTGCACACAGATTGAGGCAGAGGTCGAGAGGAGGCCTGAGGGTGCCTGTGTCCGATGGAGACGATTTGATAGTCACTTTTAGTCAATTCGGTGACGCAAATCCAATGGCAAGGTCTGTTTTTTCAGCAGAGCTTCAGATCAACAAGCTAAGTTCTGGAGAAGCCAATGTAAGCATGCTTTTCATTATGTTGTTTTGTCATTACATGTTGCAACATAGCATGCGTGCTACAGGTCTKAAAGAGCATGGAGGGGATGCAACAAGGCATCAAGATCAACTTATTCCTTCTATCTCTTATTTTCTTCTCTTCTTCCACATCAAACCAATCAATTACATGTTGTTAGAATATAAGTGGATGTGCTCATTTCACCATTGACAATACCCTTATCACCCAACCATAGGCCTAAGCCACCCTACGAGCACCTTAACCCTGACAGAGAATCACTATGGAAGCAAACCCTAGGCCAGGTAGCCAAACAAAGGGTAGCACACCTTTCCCCAAGGATAGCGCATCAACAAGAGATGATTAGATAGTCCAAACCCTAGCCAAGAGATAGTCCAAGCATAACTACTAGCTGCAGCAACTGCAACGACAACTCTCCTCCAAACCTGCGTAGAAACTGGGCAACTGTAGTGCGCACAAGTGTTGCTCTGCAATTCTGAGACTGTCTGCCAGAATGAGAAGTCATTAGGGTTTCTTCTTGCTTCCCAGAGTATTCTATCCTCATCAGATTTACACGTGGAGGTAAATCCCTCCCGCAACTACCATAATATCAACACTCCCTCCTAGCTAGGGAGGTATTACAGGTAATGGTCTTGGGAAAAAAAACATACCATTCACTCGGTAGCATCAACATCATGACTAGATCATGAGCACCACCATCATCATCAGTTCCATCAACTGCATCATCTCTCGAAACCATACTCTATCTGAGTAATCAGACATGATGCTCACTCCATAGAGTGATACAAGAGTCATTCTTCTAGTCTAGAAGAGTAAACGCTTTGAACCATTTTTCGTCTGGGAAATCTCTGTCCTTTGATTATCCATCTAACTGATAATCATTTCCAATACTGCTGATAGTCTTCAAGGAAATCAAAATAAAATAGAACACAACTGTGTCTATCCATAGTAGTACATAACTACAATCCAGTGGTATACTACCACACCAAGTAACACACAAGTACTTGATCAACAATGTATAGTCACGAACAATGGAACACATCCACCACAATAGTATACATCTACTATCATACAGTCTTCATAACAATCATCTGATATCAACTTGCATAGAAACAATGTTATGATATAAATTGAATCATCTGGGCCAATCTTTCACTCACATATGTGAGATATGAAATAATATCTGCCCTAAAAAAGGTAAAACATCAATGATGATCTATCTGGAATATTCTTCTCAAGCAAGAAAGAATAACTATCCTGATTTATGAACCTGGACCATTCCCCACCCTAGGCCATTCTTCCTACACTAATCAAAGTGCACCCTGGAGAGAATGTATAAACCCTAAGAAATTCCTGTCCCTGATTATTGAGCCTAGACCATTCCCCACCCTGGGCCATTCCTCCTACACTAATCAAAGTGCACCCTAGAGAGAATGTATAAAACCTAAGGAATGACTGTTTGAACCGTTTCCTCTATTAACCATAAGAGGAAAATACTGTCCTGTATCAACCTCCAAAATGAACCATTCCTCATGTTAACCACAATGAGAAATCGTTGTCTGGAGAGGCGGGCCAGTCTTCTTGAGAAACCCTCAAGAAGAGAGACTGCCCTAGACCACTCCCCATGTTAACCACAATGGGAAGTCACTGTCTATGATCATCAACAATATGGACCATTTCCCATGTTAACCACAATGGGAAATCCATGTCCGTCAGGAATCTCAATCCACTTTCCGAACTGGAAAGGAAGCTGCTCATCCTGGATCATTTTTCGAACTAAAAAAAGTCTGTCCATAAATCAATACATATCAGTGCTCCCTCCAAACCTGGGATTCATCTCTTCCTTTTTCAATAAGGAATTCGTCTCCATGAGCTCTAGCTTGAGTACACAAACTCTTTCATCTTGGATAGAAGCTTTACCAAGATGTCTGTTTATCTGCTCATCTATGGAGATATGTATTGGAGAACCTCTTTCTCCTTTCTGAACTTCATCACGGATAATGTAATGTTTGATTTCAAATGTACTTCGTTCTGGAGCATTGGTTTTTCTTTGAAGGCTTCATGTAGCTTTGATCAATAAAGTATATCATTGTTGGAACACTGGAACATATCCATGTGGCACTTCTTATGTCATCATGAGATCTGATCTACTGAGTAATCATGTTGATACATTATCTCTGTTATAAAGAATCTTCACCACGCTTCTGCTGTGCATTGGAGGTTTTTCACCAAGTTATCTTCTTCCATCTGTATACAGGAGTCTCTTTCTGGTACGACTCAAAGTCTTGAGGTTGCTCTTCATATGCTCTTTGTTGAATTGCTCTGGAGAACATTCTTTGCATTCATCTTGATGTAGCACTCCAACCCATGGATGATATAATGACTCATGTAGAGGTATGTCTGGTTTACCGGAACGAGAAATCATCATAGTCTTCTCCTTCCATTTGGGAGAACCTCTAGTTCTGAATCTTGCAATGCTTTCATTTATAAGTCTTCCATAAACTGTTCTTCATCACAACTTTCAGTTTTGTTTGATTGCTTTCATATTAGGCTGGTAATCTTGTGATTATTGATATAATGACTGGTTGTTCGAGCTTCTCTTCTTTCTTGGAATCTTCATGTTCTTCCTTATGTTTTTCTTTAGCTTTTGGGTCCATGGAGTTTCTGATAGATTCCATGCCCTAAAGATTCCACTTCTTTCTTTTATCATAGGATCACGGATCTGGATGGACAGCCATGGATACTTTAAATCTTATCTTCGAAGAAGAATTCTTTTGAGGTTGAACTGAGCACGTACTATCTTTCATGGTTACTACCATGGATATATACTTCATCATCTTCAATGGATCATAGGATTAGCTCCCTCCTAAACCTTGCTTCATGTATGAGTGCATATAATCATCTCACTCCATCTATCAGAGTCCATGCTTCCGTCTGCATTCTTATTGTCTTCTGCAATATATAATTGGCTCTCTCTGTCTAACCGAGTCCATGCTTCCATATTGTTGTCTTCTACAAAACGTCATAGGTCTTTCTCCAATTTCCTCTTGATTGCTGGCTTCTTTATGTATTTGCTTCTTCTAAGTCTATTCATGATTGATTCAACTTATCTTGCAATAGCTTCCACATGATTTGTTTGATGTATTTCATTATTTCATGTATTATCTAATGACATCAATCCTTATCTTGTTGTTCTTCCATCGGTATAGTTATTCTTGGAACACATTATCTTCTAGGAGATAGATATACAAGATATGTACAAAGACGATGCAAACAAGATATGTACAAGAACTAAGAAGAGTATTGTTACCTTAAGAAGAAGAAGTCTCTTTCATCCTGCTTAATTTTCTTTGTAGGTTCCTTTTCTTCGACAACTGATGCTTCGTGTTTCTCTTTCCTTTTCTTTAGCTCGAGACAATGATTCTTGTAGTGGCCATACTTTCGACAGTTGACGCATTGTACTTCTGAAATTTCTTTCTCTTGATTTGGCTTCCTCCTTGAACCAAACTTCCTTTTGTTCCTGAAATTCTTGAATCTTGCTGTGAAGGCTTGATCATCGTACTTCTTTTGGGGTTTCTCTTTTGCACTGATCCTTGATTCTTCTTGAGCACAACAAGTCCAAAGTTCTTCAAATGTTGGAGACTCATTCCTTGTGTTCATTCTTGCAGAAAATGCATCCCACGTCTTGGGAAGACCATTGAGTACTATGTTTACCAATTGCTTCTCTGAGATGATCTCTTCAATAGCTTGTAGTTGATCTCTTAACTGAGAAATTCTCACAAAATATGATGTTATGCTGTCCTCATCATTCATCTTCATGTCACGGAGCTCATTCTTCAGACTCATAACTTGTCCAATGTTTCTGACCGAGAAGAGATTTGTTAGGACATCGTACATCTTCTTCGATGAGTCAAGATGGGATATGTAGGGTATCAAGTGGTCTTTTATAGATTTCACTATGATACTCATAACATTGATGACACCGTCTTTGAACTTCTTCGTAGCTGAAACATTCTGTGGTTCCTTCTCTTTCCCTTCTTCAAACTCTGGTTTCACGATATCCAACACTTTATTCTTGGCAAGGATGAGATCAATCCTTTTCTTCCATGCTCTGAAGTTATAAGCTCCATCTAACTTATTCTATGAATTCATAGAGTAAGCCATGGCTACTTTGACTTGGTCAACCCTAGATTTGACCAAAAGCTCAAACTTCACATCTTGGCTTTCTGAGAGTACCAGGAGATGCGCTAGGCTAGGGTGCACTGATCTATCTGGAGATTAAGTCAATCCCTTCATTTAAATTGCCTCAACAAGAGGATTAGGGTTTCTACAACTGCACCTGCTAGTAACCCTAACTGCAGTGCTTTGGTGACTGCTCCTACTAGAAACCCTAGCGACAATTCTTCAATGAGCTTAATATCCTCACGACTATGTTTCCTTCCAATGGTTAGATTGAATGAAGGAGGGGTGGGCCCATAACCTGTTAGAATATAAGTGGATGTGCTCGTTTTAAAATTGACAATACCCTTGTCACCCAACCATAGGCCGAGGCCACCSTACGAGCACCTTAACCTTGACAGAGAATCACTCTGGAAGCAAACCCTAGGCCAGGTAGCCAAACAAAGGGTAGCARACCTTTCCCCAAGGATATCACATCAACAAGAGCTGATCAGATRGTCCAAACCCTAGCTAAGAGATAGTCCAAGCATAACTACTAGCTGCAGCAGCTGCAACGACAACTCTCCTCCAAACCTTCGTAGAAATTGGGCAACTGCAGTGCACACAAGTGTTGCTCTGCAATTCTGAGACTACCTGCCAGAATGAGAACTGAACTCCTGTATTTATACTAATTCTGGCTAACTGCCTGGGCCGAATTCTCATTCTGGGTATTTGTATGTTTAGTATATATTATTATTTCTGGCCAACTTCTTCTCTTGGAGGCTAATAACCTAATATAAATTATCTCCTTGAGTCGACAAGTCTTCTAGGGTTATTATCCAACTCATTAGGGTTTCTTCTTTCCTCATGGAGTATTCTATCCTTGTCAGATTTACATGTGGAGGTAAATACCTTCCGCAACTACCATAATATCAACACATGTGACAGAGAAATTGTGGCACTTGTATGCTAATTGGTCAACGACGCAGTTCTAAATCTCGTAGTTTCAGGATCTTTGGATGGGCTGAAAACATGCTTGGATCTGAGCAACAGATCTAAGGCACTTTATGGCTCCATGATGATGGGGTTCATCTTTTATTCCTCCTCTTTTTATGTATTGAGTATGTGGGAATGATGTCCATGTCAACATCATGTATTCCTCATGAGCATGAGAACTTGTGAAGCTTGTATACATTCTTGATCACATTTTATCTCTTGTTGTTGTCATCGAAAAGGGACTTTGGCCTTACAACTTGTAAAGGAGAGACATCATTACAACGAGGAGAATAAAGCGGTCAGGCTTTGGAGCATGAGCCTAAGACGTAGCCCACATTGGGTGAACTATGTTATCAAGGGGAGTGTCATATCCATTATGTGCATTATGTTCTTATGTTGTTTTTCCATGAATTTCCGCACATAGGATATTAAATGCAAGCATGACATATAATACATAAGGAAAACTAAAGAGGTTTTGAATCACTTTGGATTCAAGATTATAAGACTTCAAATTTACCTTTAATTGCAAATAGCTCAAGTAAAATGATCTATAGTTGACCCTTTGAAGGAGTGACATAATCAATCAATTATTGGAAACTAATCACCCCCGGGTTCAAATCACCTAGTCCATGCCTAAACAAGATTGCAACATATCAAGGAACTCAAAAATGTTGCTCCATTAGGTTTTTATTCCCTGAGGAGGAATTGGCCAAGAGTCCCCGAAATGGTTTTGTATGCGAATTGCAACTCGAAATATAATGAAAATCGAGATTTGGATTGAGGAATCATCATCTACGTTGGATTCCTGGCATAGGATTTCAGCTAGAGCACCTCTCACTCTCAGGTCCCATGCCTCGAAAGTTATTTTTTTCATCGATTTGGAGAACTAGGGTTTTGCTTAGTAAGAAGCATTGAAACATTTGGATTTAGAGGTCCAATTTATGAAACCATGCCTTAGAAGAAGATGGACAATGTGGTCACCTAGTCCATGCCTAAACAATCTTGCAACATCTCACAAAACTAAAAAATGTTGCTCCGTTAGGTTTTTATGCCCTTTGGAGGAATTGGCCAAGAGTCCCTAAAATGGTTTGGGATGCGACTTGCAACTGGGCATAAAAAAAATCCGAGACTCGGATTGAGGAACCGTGGAATCTGATGGATTACTAGGATATGATTTCAGCTAGACCACCCCTCACTCTCGGGTGCCATGCCTCAGAAGTTTCTTTACTCATTGATTTCAAGAACTAGTGTTTTGTTGAGTTTGAAGCAATGAAACATTTGGATTAAAGGGTCCAATTTATGAAACCATCCCTTGGGAGCATATGGATAATGTGGTCACCTAGTCCATGCTTGAACAAGCTTTCAACATGTCACAGAACTCAAAAATGCTACTCTGTTAGGTTTTTATGCCCCGAGGAGGAATTGGCCAAGAGTCCTTGAAATGGTTTGGGATGCGACTTGCAACTGGGCATAAAACAAAAACCAAGATTTAGATTGAGGAATTGTCGAATCCAATGGATTATTGGGATAGGATTTCAACTATACCATCCCTCACTCTCGTGTGCCATGCCTTAGAATTTTTTTTCCTCACTGATTTCGAGAACTAGTGTTTTTCTCAGTTTGAAGCAATGTGGCATTTGGATTAAGGGTTCCAATTTATGAAACCGTCCCTTGGGAGCGGATGGATAATGTGGTCACTTAGTCCATGCCTAAACAAGCTTGCAACATCTCTCGAAACTAAAAAATGTTGCTTCGTTAGGTTCTTATGCCATGAGGAGGAATTGGCCAAGAGTCCCCGAAATGACTTGGGATGCGAATTTCAATTCGGTATATAACGAAAATCGAGAATTGGATTGAGGAACCGTCGTCTTCATTGGATTCCTGGCATAGGATTTCAGCTAGAGAATCCCTCACTCCTGGGTTCCATGCCTCAAAAGTTGTTTTTTTCATTGATTTAGAGAACTAGGGTTTTGCTCAATAAGAAGCAATGCAACATTTGGATTTAGTGGTCCAATTTATGAAACAATGCCTCAGGAGAAGATGTAAAATGTGGTCACTTAGTCCATGCCTAAACAAGTTTGCATCATCTCACATAATTAAAAAATGTTGCTTCGTTACGTTTTTATTCCCTGAGGAGGAATTGGCCAAGAGTCCCCGAAATGGTTTGGGATGCGACTTACAACTTGACATATAACGAAAACCGAGAATTGGATTGAGGAACCATCATCTCCGTTGGATTCCTGGCATAGGATTTCAGCTAGGTTTCCCCTCACTCCCAGGTCCAATGCCTCAAAAGTTATTTTTTTCATCGATTTTGAGAACTAGGGTTTTGCTCAGTAAGAATGAATGCAACATTTGGATTTAGGGGTCCAATTTATGAAACCATGCCTCAGGAGGGGATGGATAATGTGGTCACCTATTCCTTGCCTAAACAAGATTGCAACATCTCACATAACTCAAAAATGTTGCTCCATTAGGTTTTTATGCCTTGAGGAGGAATTGTCCAAGAGTGCCTGAAATGGTTTGGGATGCAACTTGCAACTGGGGATAAAATGAAAACCGAGAATCGGATTGAGGAACCGTTGAATTCAATAGATTACTAGGATAGGATTTTAGCTAGAGCACCCCTCACTCTAGGGTTCCATGCCTCAGAAGTTGCTTTACTCATTGATTTCAAGAACTAGTGTTTTGCTCAGTTTAAAGTAATGCAACATTTGGATTAAGGGGCCCAATTTATGAAACCATCCCTCGAGAGTGGATGGATAATGTGGTCACCTAGTCCATGCTTAAAAAATATTGCAACCTCTCACATTACTCAAAAATGTTTCTCCATTAGGTTTTTATTCCCTGAGGAGGAATTGGCCAAGAGTCACCGAAATGGTTTGGGATGTGACTTGAAACTTAGCATATAATGAAAACCGAGACTTGGATTGAGGAAACGACATATCCATTGGATTCTTTGGATAGGATTTCAGCTAGATCACCCCTCACTCCTGGGTCCCATGCCTCAAAAGTTATTTTTTTAATCGATTTGGAGAACTAGGGTTTTGCTCAGTAAGAAGCAATGCAACATTTCGATTTAGGGGTCCAATTTATTAAACCATGCCTCGGGACCGTATGGACAATATGGTCACCTACTCCATACCTAAAAAATCTTGAAACATCTCACAGATCTCAAAAATGTTGCTTCGTTAGGTTTTTATGCTCTGAGGAGGAATTGGCCAAGAGTCCCCGAAATGGTTTGGGATGCGACTTGCAACTGGGCATATAACAAAAATCGAGACTCAGATTGAGGAACCATCATTTCCATTAGATTCTTGACATCGGATTTAAGCTATATCACCCCTCACTCCCGAGTCCCATGCCTTGGAAGTTGTGTTTTTCATCGATTTTGAGAACTAGGGTTTTGCTCAGTAAGAAGTAATGCAACAATTGGATTTAGGGGTCCAATTTATGAAACCATGCCTTGGGAGCAGATGAATAATGTGGTCACCTAGTCCATGCCTAAACAAGCTTGCATTATCTCACGGAACTAAAAAATGCTACTTCGTTAGGTTTTTATGCCCTGAGGAGGAGTGCCACGCCTTAGGAGGAATTGACCAAGAGTATTTGAAATGGTTTGGGATGCGACTTGCAACTGGGCATAAAATGAAAACCGAGACTCAGAATGAGGAACCGTCGACTTTGATGGATTACTGGGATAGGATTTTAACTAGAGCACCCCTCACTTTTGGGTTCCATGCCTCGAAAGTTTCTTTACTCATTGATTTTGAGAACTAGTGTTTTGCTCAGTTTGAAGCAATGCAAGATTTGGATTTAGGGATCCAATTTATGAAACCGTCCCTAGGGAGAGGATGGATAATGTGGTCGCATATTCCATGCCTAAACAAGCTTGCAACATCTCAGGGAACTCAAATATGCTGCTCTGTTATGTTTTTATGCCTTGAGGAGGAATTGGCCTAGAGTCCCCGAAATGGTTTGGGATGCGACTTGCAACTCAACATATAAGAAAAAATGAGACTCATATTGAGGAACCGTCATCTCCATTGGATTCCTGGCTTACAATTTTAGTGAGAGCACCCCTCAATATCGGGTACAATGCCTTGTAAGTTGTTTTTTCATCGATTTTGAGAATTAGGGTTTTGCTCAAGCAATGCAACATTTGCATTTAGGGGTCCAATTTATGAAACCATGCCTCAGGAGTGGATGAACAATGTGGTCACCTAGTCCATTCCTAAACAAGCTTGCAACATCTTATGGAACTCAAAAATGATGCTCCATTATGTTTCAATGCCTTGACTAGGAATTGGCCAAGAGTCCCTGAAATGGTTTGGGATGTGACTTGTAATTGGGAATAAAAAAAAAACCAAGACTTGGATTGAGGAACCGTCGACTTGGATGGATTACTAGGATAGGATTTCAGCTAGAGCACCCCTCACTCTCAGGTGCCATTCCTCAGAAGTTGCTTTGCTCATTGATTTCGAGAACTAGTGTTTTGCTCAGTTTGAAGCAATGCAAAATTTGTATTAAGGGGTCCAATTTTTGAAATTGTCCTTCGGGAGTGGATGGATAATGTGGTAACATAGTCCATGCCTAAACAAGATTGCAACATCTCACGGAAATCAAGAGTCCAAGATTCCCATAAATGGTTTGGGATGCGACTTGCAACTGGGCATAAAACAAAAAACGAGACTCAGATTGAGGAACCGTCGACTCCAATGGATTATTGGGATAAGATTTTAGCTAGATCACCCCTCACTCCCGGGTGCCATGTCTTGAAAGTTTATTTACTAATTGATTTAGAGAACTAGTGTTTTTCTCAGTTTGAAGCAATGCAACATTTGGATTAACGGGTCCAATTTATGAAACCATTCTTCAAGAGTGGATGGATAATGTCGTCACCTAGTCCATGCCTAAATAAGCTTCCATCATCTCACAGAACTCAAAAATGTTGTTTCGTTAGGTTTTTATGCCCTGAGGAGGAATTGGCCAAGAGCCCCCAAAATGGTTTTGGGATGCGACTTGCAACTCGACATATAATGAAACTGAGACTCGGAGTGAGGAACCGTCATCTACGTTGGATTCCCAACATATAATTTTAGCTAGATCAACCCTCACTCAGTCCAATGCCTCATAAGTTATTTTTTTCATCGATTTTGTGAACTAGGGTTTTGCTCAGTAAGAAGCAATGAAACATTTGGATTTAGGGGTCCAATTTATGAAACCATGCCCCGAGAGAGGATGGAAAATGTGGTCACCTAGTCCATGCCTAAACAAGCTTGCAACATCTCACGTAACTCAAAAATGCTGCTCCGTTAGGTTTTTATGCCCTGAGGAGGAATTGGCCAAGAGTCCCTGAAATGGTTTGGGATGCGACTTGAAACTAGGCATAAAACAAAAACCGAGACTCAGATTGAGGAACAGTCGACTCCGATGGATTACTGGGATAAGACTTCAGCTATATCACCCTCACTCCAGGGTGTCATGCCTCAGAAGTTGCTTTACTCATTGATTTCAAGAACTAGTGTTTTTGATCAATTTGAATAAATGCAACATTTGGATTAAGGGGTCAAATTTATAAAATTGTCCCTTGGGAGCGCATGGATAATGTGGTTACCTAGTACATGCCTAAACAATCTTGCAACATCTCACATAACTCAAAAATGTTGCTATGTTAGGTTTTTATGCCATTGGGAGGAATTGGCCAAGAGTCCCTGAAATGGTTTGGGATGCAACTTGAAACTTGAAATATAATGAAAATCGAGACTTAGATTGAGGAAATGTCATCTCCGTTGGATTCCTGGAATAGGATTTCAGTTAGATCACCCCTCAATGCTGGGTTGAATGCCTCGAAAGTTATTTTTTCATCGATTTTGAGAACTAGGGTTTTGCTCAGTAAGAAGCAATGCAACATTTGGATTTAGGGGTTCAAAATATGAAACCATGCCTCAGGAGTGGATGGATAATGCGGTCACCTAGCCCATGCCTAAACAAGCTTTCAAATCTCACGGAACTCAAAAATGTTGCTCCGTTAGGTTTTTATGCCCCGAGGAGTAATTAGTGAAGAGTCTGTGAAATGGTTTGGGATGCGACTTGCAATTGGGCATAAAATGAAAGATGAGACTCAGATTGAGGAATCGTTGACTCTGATGGATTACTGGGATAGGATTTTAGCTAGAGCACCCCTCACTCAGGGTGCCATGCCTCGGAAGTTTCTTTACTCATTGATTTCGAGAACTAGTGTGTTGTTCAATTTGAAGAAATTCAACATTTGGATTAAGGGGTCCAATTTATGAAACCATCCCTCGGGAGCAGGTGGATAATGTGGTCACCTATCCCGTGCCTAAAAAAACTTGCAACATCTCACGAAACTCAAAAATGATGCTCCGTTAGGTTTCTATTCCCTGAGGAGGAATTGGCCAAGAGTCCCTGAAATGGTTTGGGATGCGACTTGCAACTCGACATATAATGAAAACCAAGACTCATATTGAGGAATCGTTGACTTGGTGAGTTTCCTTCCATCAGGTATTTGTGTTTATTTTGTTAAATAAAAGTCCAGAGGAGTAGTGGGTCATGGACCATGATGATAACCCTTTGGAATTCATCATTGTCTTCACTTTGATTCTTCTTTAGAAAGAGGAAGAAGTCATCTATGTATGTGTTGATGGTGTTGATATTGCACGAAGTCTGCACTTCCTGCCAAATGTCCTTGGTAGTCAAGATATAATGCAATGGGTTTATCTCACAAGGTCTCAACTTTGAGAACATGTGACATAACACATGTTTGGTGACATGAAATAGTACCAAATTATTTGAATGACATAATTATTTTTCTCACCATAGGTGTTGTGCCACAACGGTAATTGGCAACATAGAAGAAACATTTGGTTTTTTGTGTGACCAACTATTAGATAAATAGGTCACTTGTACAAGCTCATGGTATATGGAATCCTTTGATGTTGCATCATGGATCATAAAATACTTAGAATTTTATGGGAGAGCCATCATGAAATACTTAGAATATGCTCAATCTTGGGATGTCTATCAAGGAACTAGGAAACCATCTTGTAGGGATGAAATGTTGTTACACCTGGTAGTTGTGCTACAACCATTAGAAAAATGGGTAGTAACATTAACAACCCTAGTCGCTCAATTTATATAACAACAATAACATAGATGCATGATGAAATCTCAATAAGACTCTTAATATCTTATGTTGGAAATAACAATATGAGGAAATTACACTCTCCAAACTAGGTCTAATATGTACATATAAACAACATGTTCACCGTTGCTTATGGTGAGTCAAACCTATCTTCCGTTTACCTATCATATGTGCTGGTAAAGTGCATGATTAGATGTCGGTTCATGGGCTAGGATATGTTTATCTCAATGTTTATCCCAGAGTTGGGCACTTCATTTGGGGAAACAAGACATAATTGACTCAAGGGTGAGTCAACAAGTGTGGTACAATCTTGTTGGTCCCTTCATTTTGATGGAGGACATGTTGGTACATACTCAACATACAAATAAATTTGAGTTGCATGACACATAATAAAGACCGTAAATTCAATAAAGAGTATCATAGATGGTCTTAGCCATGAAACATGATTTTATGCATGAATTTATGTGGCTAAAGAAGTAGAGTGGTGTAAGGTGGCTAAACAGACTTGCGGGAGCTTACAAAAGTCCTTTATGCTGCACAGTTTGGATTTTATGCCCCCGGACCAAATTGGCCACATGTCCCTGAATGGCTTGAGGAGGCAAGTTGCAACTCATGATAAAACTCAAACTAGGACTTAGATGCACGAACAGTCAGTTGAATTGGATTCCTAGCACCGAGTTTCAACTAGTGGGGCCCCTACGTTATCATTTTGTCGACCGAAAAACCATTTGTTGGAGTATATCCAACACTAGGGTTTTGGTGAATGAGGCATAGTGCAATTTTTGAAGATGAGGTCGATTTTCAAGAACACTATGTCGAACATTTTTGGCTAGTGTAGTCGCATGGGCTTTAGCCAAACAAACTTGTGGAAGATGACAAAACTCTATTATGCTGCTCTGTTTGGATTTTATGTCGCCGGACCAAATTGACCACATGTCCCCAAATGGCTTGAGGATGTGAGTTGAAACTCACGATAAAACTAAAATAAGGACTCAGATGCACGAACTATCAGTTGCATTGGATTCAGAGCGTCGGGTTTCAACAAGTGGACCCCCTATGCTATCATTCCATCGACCGAAAAACCATTTGTTGGAGTATCTCCGACACTAGGGTTTTGGTCAATGAGGCATATTGCAATTTCTGAAGATGAGGTCGATTTTCAAGAACACTCTGTCGGGAGTTTTTGTCTAGTGTAGTTGCATGGGCCTTGTCTAAACAAACTTGCGGGAGATTACATAACTTCATTATGCTGCTTGGTTTGGATTTTATGCCCCCGGACCAATTTGGCCACATGTCCTGAAATGGCTTGAGGAGGCGAGTGGAAACTATCGATAAAAATGGCATGAATTTAGGTGGATAAAGAAGTAGATTGGTGTAAGTTTTCTAAAAAGACTTGCATGAGCTTACAAAAGTCCGTTATGCTACTCAATTTGGATTTTATGCCCCCAGACCAAATTGGCCTCATGTCCCTGAATGGCTTGAGGAGGCAAGTTGCAACTCACGATAAAATGCAAACCGAGACTCAGATGCAAGAAACGTCAGTTGCATTGGATTTAGAGAACTGATTTTCAGCTAGTGGGGCCCCTACGCTATCATTCCGTCGATCAAAAAACCATTTGTTGGAGTGTCTCCGACATTAGGTTTTTGGTCAATGAGACATATTGCAATTTATGAAGATGAGGTCGATTTTCAAGAACACTCTGTCAGGCATTTTTGGCTAGTGTATTCGCATGGGCCTTTTCCAAACAAACTTGCGGGAGCTTATGAAACTCCATTATGCTGCTTGGTTTGGATTTTATGCTCCCAAACCAAATTGGCCACATGTCCTTGAATGGCTTGAGGATCCGAGTTGCAATTATCGATAAAACTCAAACTAGAACTTAGATGCACGAACCATCAATTGCATTGGATCCAGAGCACCAAGTTTCAACTATTGGGGCTCCTACGCTATCATTCCGTCAATCGGAAAACCATTTGTTGGAGTATCTCCAACACTAGGGTTTTGGTCAATGAGGCATAATGCAATTTCTGAAGAGGAGGTCAATTTTCAAGAACACTGCGTCGACTCTTTTTGGCTAGTGTATTTGCATGGGCCTTGGCCAAACAAACTTGTGGGAGCTTACGTAAGTCCTTTATGCTACTCGGTTTGGATTTTATGTCCCCAGACCAAATTGACCACAAGTCCCTAAATGGCTTGAGGAGGCGAGTTGCAACTCGCGATAAAATTCAAACTGAGATTCAGATGCATGAACAGTCAGTTGCATTGGATTAAGAACACCAGGTTTAAGGTTTAGGATTCAGAGCATTGAGTTTCATCTAGTGGGTCCCCTATGCTATCATTCTGTTGACCGAAAAAACATTTGTTGGAGTATCTCCAACACTAGGGTTTTGGTCAATGAGGCATACTCTAATTTTTGAAGATGAGGTCGATTTTCAAGAACACTTTGTCGAGCATTTTTGGCTAGTGTAGTTGCATGGGACTTGGCCAAACAAACTCTCAGGAGTTGACATAACTCTATTATGTTTCTTAGTTTGGATGTTATGCCCCCATACCAAATTGACCACATGTCCCTAAATGGCTTGAGAAGGCGAGTTGCAACTCTTGATAAAACTCAAACTAGGACTTAGATGCACGAAACGTCCGTTGCATTGGATTTAGATCATTGGGTTTCAACAAGTGGGGCCCCTACGCTATCACTTCATCGACCGAAAAACCATTTGTTAGAGTATCTTTGACACTAGGGTTTTGGTCAATGAGGCATATTGCAATTTCTGAAGATGAGGTCGATTTTAAAGAACACTATGTTAGGTGTTTTTGGCTAGTGTAGTCGCATGGGCCTCGGCCAAACAGACTTGCGAGAGCTTAAAAAACTCCATTATGCTGCTCGATTTGGATTTTATGCCCCCAGACCAAATTAGCCACATATCCTTGAATGACTTGAGGAGGTGAGTGGAAACTATCGATAAAAGTGGCATGAATTTAGGTGGATAAAGAAGTAGAGTGGTGTAAGGTTTCTAAACAGACTTGCAGGAGCTTACAGAATTCTGTTATGCTACTGAGTTTGGATTTTATGCCCCTGGACCAAATTGGCCACATGTCCCTGAATGACTTGAGGAGGTGAGTTGTAGTTTGCGATAAAACTCAAACCGACACTCGGATGCATGAACCGTCAGTTGCATTGGATTCATAGCACCGAGTTTCAGCTAGTGGGGCCCCTACGCTATCATTCCGTCGACCGGAAAACCATTTTTTGGAGTATCTCCAACATTAGGGTTTTGGTCAATGAGGCATAGTGGAATTTCTGAAGATGAGGTCGATTTTCAATAACTCTCTGTCAGGAATTTTTGGCTAGTGTAGTCACATGGGCCTTTGCCAAACAGACTTGTAGGAGCTTATGAAACTTTGTTATGCTGCTCGGTTTGGATTTTATGCCCTGAGACCAAATTGGCCACATGTCCTAGAATGGCTTCAAGAGGTGAGTGGAAACTTTCAATAAACTAGCATGAATTTAGGTGGATAAAGAAGTAGAGTGGTGTAAGGTTTCTAAACAGACTTGTGGGAGATTACATAAGTCTATTATGATACTCGGTTTGTATTTTATGCCCCCGGACCAAATGGGCCACATGTCCCTGAATGGCTTGAGGAGGCGAGTTACAACTCATGATAAAACTCAAACTGGGACTCAGATGCATGAGCCTTAAGTTGCATTGGATTTGGAGCACTATGTTTCAACTAGTGAGGCCCCTACACTATCATTTCGTCGACTAAAAAACCAATTGTTGGAATATCTTTGGCATTAGGGTTTTGGTGAATGAGGCATAGTGCAATTTCTGAAAATGAGGTCGATTTTTAAGAACACTCTGTTGGGTAATTTTGGCTAGTGTAGTCGCATGGGAATTTTCCAAACAGACTTGTGGGAGCTTACGAAACTCTGTTATGCAGATCAGTTTGCATTTTATGCCCCCAAACTAAATTGGCCACATGTCCTTGAATGGATTGAGGAGGTGAGTTTCAATTATCGATAAAAATCAAACCGGGACTCAGATGCATGAACCGTCAGTTGCATTGGATCTGAAATACCGGGTTTTATCTATTGGGGCTCCTACGCTATCATTTCGTTGACTGAAAAACCATTTGTTGGATTATCTCCAAGACTAGGGTTTCGGTCAATGAGGCATAGTGCAATTTCTGAAGAGGAGGTCGATTTTCAAGAACATTGCGTTTGGTCTTTTTGGCTAGTGTAGTCGCATGGGCCTTGGCCAAACAGACTTGCAGGAGCTTACAAAAGTTTGTTATGCTACTTGGTTTGGATTTTATGCCCCCAGACAAAATTGGCCACATGTCCCTAAATGGCTTGAGGAGGCGAGTTGCAACTCGCGATAAAACTCAAACTAGGACTGAAATGCATGAACCATCAGTTGCATTGGATTAAGAGCATCGGGTTTTAGCTAGTAGGGCCCTACGTTATCATTTCATCGATCGAAAAAACATTTGTTGGAGTATCTCTGGCACTAGGGTTTTGGTCAATGAGGCATAGTGCAATTTCTGAAGATGAGGTTGATTTTCAAGAACACTCTGTCGAGCGTTTTTGGATATGGTATTGGTATTGGTATGGTGTTGGTATTAGTATTGTATGGTATTGGTATGCATATCATTGCCAATGCATACCATTGTGGTATGCAATGGTATTGATATTGGTATGCAATGGTATGGTATTGGTATGGCATTGGTATTAGTATTGGTATTGGCAATGGTATTGGTATGCTATGGTATGGTATTGGTATGCATACTATTGCAATGCAACTGTATGCAATGGTATTGGTATGCAATCGTATGGTATTGGTATTGGTATTGGCAATAATATTGGTATGGTATGGTATGGTATTGGCAATGGTATTGATATTGGTATTGGTATGGTATTGGTATGGTATTGGTATGCATATAATTTCCAATGGTATTGGTATGTTATTGGTACTTGTATTGGTATGGTATGGTATGGTATTGGTATGCATATCATTGCCAATGTATACCATTGACATGCAATGGTGTTGGTATTGGTATGCAATGGTATGGTATTGGTATGCATATCATTTCCAATGCATACCATGGCCATCCAATGGTATGCAATGGTATTAGTATTGGTATGCGATGGTATGGTATTGGTATTGTTATTGGAAATGGTATTGGTATTGGTATTGGTATGGTATGGTATTGGTATTGGTATGGTATTGGTATGCATATCATTGCCAATGCATACCATTTCCATGCAATGGTATTGGTATTGGTATGCAATGGTATGGTATTAGTATTGGTATGAAATGGTATGGTATTGGTATGCATATCATTGCCAATGCATACCGTGGCCATCCAATGGTATGCAATGGTATTAGTATTGGCATGAAATGGTATGGTATTGGTATTGTTATTGGAAATGGTATTGGTATGGTATGGTATTGGTATAGTATGTTATGGTATTGGTATGCTATGTTATGGTATTGGTATGGTATGTTATGGTATTGGTATGCAATCATTGCCAATACATACCATTTCCAATGCATATCATTGTCAATGGTATTGGTATGGTATTGGTATTGGAATTGGTATGGTATTGGTATGTGTTACCCCCTAGCCTAGGGGAAACTAAGGAGATCATGTCTCGAGGCCCACAGGTTCCAGACATGGAGTGCCAAGATCCAAATGACTTAAGCATGGCCCTAAAGGGCCCCTCTTTTCTTTAGTGCATTCCATATACCATCAACATTATTCATCACTCCAGCTTGGTCCTGAAGTGGTAATGGGTCTTGCTCCATGAGGTAATGAGTCAGGGTATCATGGTATGTATCACTCCAATATTTAAGGCACTTGAACATGTTGCATTAAGAATTTCTTGATTTCATAACGTTTGCTTGAAAATTATGCTCTTTTCCTTGTTTAAACATGGGAGGGTGACACGGTGCCCTTGTAAGTTGATTTCCTTTTAGGATGGGTTGCTACTGGGTGGATCTTTGAAGAGTCATCATCTATTCCTTCCATACTTACCACTTTCCATCCTTATTCGTTCCATCTCCCCATCTTTTGGGCATTGGGATAGGCTACACTAGGAAGGGTTGTACCTTACCTCGTGGGAAGAAGGGACTAAAGGCCCGAAGGGTAAGAGTAGTTGGCAAGAGTTGCCATTTTTGAAACCTTTGAGATGCTTCGCTCAGGGATTCCCGAGAAAGAAGTGAAAATCTTATCATTAAGAAAAGGGGACCCACAAGATAACATAAACACTCAAGGTAGTAGTTGATGGATAGGAGGTCTTATCACGAGCTAGCCTATCATGACCATGAACATGTAGTGGTATGACATTACCACATATCTGGTCACCAAGCCAGGGTAGTGGCTCTTGGTTGCATAGCCAAGAGAAAGGGGGTCTCATTACGAGCCATCCTTCTCATTTGCATGAAATGTTTTGTGGATGACACTGTCACCTCTGGTCACCAAGCCAAGACAATGGCCATTAACTATTTCCTTGTAGCATAAGAGCAAAGATCAAAAGAAAGAAAGTTAAGAATAAAAAGAAATGATGCACATGTTTGGGTGATTTAATTATTGGATATGATTTACATGCTATGATCCTTGTGACTTATGGATCCCTGGAGGGCGTACTTGTTGTCTCTGCAGAACTTTTCCCGGTGGACAAATATTCATGAGGAGATGACCAATTCAAACCTTCATGAGAGCCTAAAGCCCATGGATGGATGTCGAAATCCCAAGCCTGGGACATGACATGGGTGATTGATTTGCACGTTGAAGAAGGAAGTCATTGTCTTTGAAGGCACTCTGGAAAACCTAGACGAATGAGTTCCACCTCTCTTCACTTGGACGATGGCCTTGGAAGGCCCAGAGACCACCCGCTTGGCCCATGACATCATCAATATTTGATGCTAGGGTTTCATGAAGATGATTTTTCGGTGAAGAAAAGGACACTTGGCACAACGTTGGCACTTGGTGGCATGTTATGGCCCTACAAGGCCAAACGTTCCACTTTTTAGGGCTAGACGTCCTATCTTGGAGCTCAACTTCACCCTAGAAAGGGCATGCCATCACCCTACTAGCGTTTTATTGATGTATTTTTGTAAAATTGAATTAAAAGGGAAAATTGATTAGGTCAGCCCTGTAATTTTTAACTAAAGTTAATATTAGGGTAAATTTTGTATAAATAAACAAAAAGTGACATTCCTTTTCATAATAACTTGTCATTGGAGACAAGTAGGTCTGAAATTAGAACCCTAGTTGGGCATACTTGGCTGAAATAGTGAGGTGCTTCTCTCTTAGAGGCACATTTTTGCAACTTGGATCAAATCTTGTGAAGAGTTTTGGCAATCTAGTCTTCTTTTAAATGATTATTCTTGGTGCAAGTAAGTAAAATCTGCTTTTTTTCATCTAGTTGAATGGTTAATTGTATGGTTTTGGTATTGGTATTGGTATGGTATTGGTATGCATATCATTGCCATGCAATGGTATTGGTATTGGTATGCAACGGTATGGTATTGGTAAGGTATGAGATTGGTATTGGTATGGTATGGTATTGGTATTGGTATGGTATAGGTTTTATTTGTATTGATATGGTATTGGTATCGTATGGTATGGCATGGTATTAGTATGCAATGGTATTGGTATTGGTATGCAATGGTATTGGTATTGGTATTGGCAAGGCATAAGGGTATTGAAAATGCATATTGGTATTGGTATTGGTTTTGGTATTGGTAATGCATATTGGTATTGGTATTGGTATTGATAATGCATATTGGTATTGGTATGGTATTGGTATGCATATCATTGCCATGCAATGGTATTGGTATTGGTATGCAATGGTATGGTATTGGTATTGGTAAGGTATGGGATTGGTATTGGTATGGTATGGTATTGGTATTGATATGGTATAGGTATTTGTATTGATATGGTATTGGTATGGTATGACATGGTATTAGTATGCAATGGTGTTGGTATTGGTATACAATGGTATTGGTATTGGTATTGGTATTGGCAAGGCATAAGGGTATTGAAAATGCATATTGGTATTGGTATTGGTAATGCATATTGGTATTGGTATTGGTATTGGTATTGATAATGCATATTGGTATTGGTATGGTATTGGTATGCATATCATTGACATGCAATGGTATGCAATGGTATTGGTATTGGTATGGTATTGGTATGCATATCATTGTCAATGCATACCATTTCCATGCATACCATTTCCATGCAATGGTATTGGTATTGGTATGCAATAGTATGGTATTGGTATTTTTATTGGTATGCAATGATATGGTATTGGTATTGGCATTGGTATTGGTATGGTATGGTATTGGTATGGTATGGTATGTTATTGGTATTGGTATTGGTATTGGTATGGTATGGTATGGTATTGGTATTGGTATTGGTATTGGTATTGGTATGGTATTGGTATGCATATCATTGCCAATGCATACCATTACCAATGCATATAATTGCCTATGGTATTGGTACTTGTATGGTATGGTATTGGTATTGGTACTGGTATGGTATGGTATTGGTATTGGTATTGGTATGGTACTAGTATGCATATCATTGCCAATGCATACCATTTCCATGCAATGATATGTAGTGGTATTGGTATTGGTATTGGTATGGTATGGTATGGTATTGGTATTGGTATTGGTATTGGTATGGTATGGTATTGGTATTGGTATTGGTATTGGTATTGGTATGGTATAGTATGGTATTGATATTGGTATGGTATTTGTATGCATATCATTGCCAATGCATACCATTGTTGTGCAATGGTATGAAATGGTATTGGTATTGGTATGCAATGGTATGGTATTGGTATTTTTATTGTTATTGGTATGCAATGGTATGGTATTGGTACTGGTATTGGTATGTTATTGGTATGGTATGGTATGGTATCAGTATGATATGGTATGGTATTGGTATTGGTATTTGTATGGTATGGTATTGGTATGCAATGGTATGGTATTGGTATGTTATTGGTATGGTATGGTATGATATGGTATTGTATTAGTATGGTATCGGTATGGCATGGCATGGTATTGGTATTGGTATGGTATGGTATTGGTATACAATAGTATTGGTATGCAATGGTATTGGTTGTATTGGTATGCAATGGTATTGGTATTGGTATTGGCAAGGAATAAGGGTATTGGAAATGAATATTGGTATTGGTTTTGGTATGTGTTGTCCCTTGACCAAGTTTTGAAGAACCTTGGTCATATTTGACCTTTTTTTTGGGACTTTGACAGGCTGGTCGAAGGCGGAGCGCAAGTCGAAGCGGAGATTGCTGGATCTCAGCCCCTTTTTAAGGAAGTTTTGGGATTAGGGTTTATCTAACGGGTATGAGATGTCAGCCCATGGGTTTACCCATGTTTAGGACCATTTTGTAATATAAAAATAGAAATCTAGGCGATGTAAGAAGGAAGAGACCTAGTAGAATTGGCTTAGTGCAGATCTAGAGGCTTTGTGCATACTATGCGTTAAGACTTGCAGAGCTAAGTGAAAGTGATTGTAAGAAGCTTGTGTGCAGACTATGTAAGAAGAATTTGTGTTGTGACCTAACTCGAGGAAGAAGGATATGTCGAGGTGTGTGCAGATCTCCTATCCTATGCAGAGTGGGGTTTTTTTGAGGATCTATGCATGTAAGATGATTGACAGAAGATAATAAAGAAGAAGAAGAGTTGGTGGACGTAGCCCCACGCTGGGGGTGAACCACGTATATCCTATGTTATGGTTTCTTTGTACATTATGGTTGTTATATTGTTTATATGATTTAAGCTTAGTGCAGTGATAACTGTTTAGATGAATCTGGTATGATAGAATAAATTCTTAGTGATGTGAATGAATGCTAGATCTGATCTCTTTCCATATGCTAAGTGCTTAAATGTGATAGATCTGGTTGAATACTGTGTTGTTCTGTAAATAGGGCTTGGATCTGGGATGTGAATAAGGGTTGAATACTGATGAATAATAATTGCTAAGTACTTTGTTAGAGTGGTGTAATCACAGATCTGTGTCCCAACTAGGTTGTAGACACTTGAGTCCTGCAACCACCCCTGCCTCTACCTCAGGTGAGACTTCATCTGCTTCGCAGGTGTTGCCGAAAGGGACGATAGTTAGGGTTTTGTTGGTGTGTTGTTGAAGCATTGAACCCTGGGTCTGCCCCTGTGCCAACAAATGGTTTCGTTGCTGGGACCTGAAACTGTGATTGTTGGGAACTAAAGAAAATAAATCTCTATGTGTAGCTCTGCTACTTTAGTGCGCAGTATTTTACTTGACTTGCAAAGCTCTGTTCTAAGAAAAGAAGTTTGATCTAAAGAAAAGAGGTAATATCTTGAAGCTTTGTGCTCTGAGAAAGGCAAGATAAGCGAAAATTTTTGTTTCAAAAGAATGAATCTAGGTATGTTTGATAAATTTTGTCCTAGTCTGAAAACTAGGGTACAACTAGAAGAAATAAGATTTGATAGAACTAGTGAAAGATATATTATTCCTATGCATAGAAAGAATGTTTGGACTAACAAATGGATGCAGGATCATAGAAAGAATTTTTTGCAGGTTAGTTACTGTGATCCCAGTGTGCAGTACAGGAAAGGTTGAGGATCGTTTAAAAGAAAGAGAGGATTAACTCTTTGCTATAGTTGCAGAAGATCGGGACATCTTGCTAAGGAATTCCCTGGTAGAGGTCATAGTTGTCTTTGTTGTAAATCTATGGACCATGAAGTTTTGGATTTCCCTAGAATGATTGCAAAAGTTGAAAAGATGAATATGAGACAAGAAAACTATGAGACAAGCCAAGAAACTAAGGATATGATAGAACCCCAGAAATAATCAGAGATTGTATTACTACAGATGAAAGAAACCCTGCATGATCACAGAGATATCAACTTATAAGAGGTCTTAAAAGAGAAAGAGTACATAGAAACAAGAATAGGAGACTTTGACATAGACTGTGTCTTGGATGAGGAAACACAAGTGAATATCATGACACAAAGAACTTGGGAAATTTTGGGAAAGCCTGCTATGGTTCCTTCATTAGGAGGAATAAGATTATTTAGAGGAAAGTTGATAACCCTATGTGGAAGACTTACCCAAACATATATGAGTGCTCATGGCACTTCGACAAAAGAATAATTTGAGATCGTTAAATTTGTTGAGAACAATGCCCCATTTTCTATATTGCTAGGAAAAACCTGGATTGAGAAAGATCATATACGAAGGAAACAAGAAGAGGGGGATCTAGAACAGAAAAAGAAAGAACTAAGAGATTTCATGTCTAGGAGAATAACACACTTACTGGAAGAACAAGAGAACCAGTCAAAGCTTCTAAGGACCAAAGATATGGATGTCGAAGTTGAAAGGACACAAGAAGACTAGAGACACCTGTCTATACAAGAGAGTAGAGAACCTACCCCAGAAAGAGAAGAAGTATTACCCTTGAACCCTATGAAAGACCCTCCACAGTGCGAAGTTATCATGCCAAGAGGATGTTTAAATAATGTAACTGCAAAGTGTATTCTTATTATTATTTGATATATTATTCATAGGATCAATTCCCATTGTGGATTGATCATTTCGGCTATTGTAAAAGGACCAAATCCCCTTTTGCAGATTGGTCATAATATAATTGTAATAGGCAAAAGAAGAATTCGGCCCCAGAATATATCAAAGAGGCCCTGAAATATAATAAAGGTGGTTATAACCACCCAGATTAAGAAGTCGACCCTGCCAGTGAAGAGACACTTCACACATGCCAGATTAGTTGATCCGGATTTTATGAGCAGAACGAAATGACTACAGATTATTACCAGATGATTAACACAGAATAACAGAGATACAATAAAACTGGTTTTCTATTCAATAAGGAAATAAGTTGAAACTGTAAAATGCAGTGGAAAACAAGCTTGCTGGAATGGTGGTGACTTATCTCTGAGAAGAGATGTGATGGTTGCTCTCATTCGCAAGAAGATGATTACAATGAAGCTATCAAGGCCTTTTTACAATAAATAGGAGTTTCAAAAAACCCTAAACATCCAAAAACCTAACCCTAGGAGATGAAGCACCAAAAGTCATGTGGGCCCTGTTTGGGTAAGTCGGTACATCAACTTCCCGGTGTCGTAACTTTTGCATACGATCTTCATTTTAGGCGTATGATAGCCCATTGGAAATGTTGGAGCCACCTTTTCCAAGTGGTTGAAATATAATTCTTAAAATCAAAAGTTGGTTTTTAGGTTGTCTTTTACTTTATGATCTTTACCCACTTAAAGCCTCAATATCCCGACATGTGAAGTGGCGATGGCCGTTATAGTTCTAAATCACCGTCACTTAACCGTTAAGCAAGTTTATCACTTTTATTACCTCATGCTATCACGCTTCGGGAGTTAAAAGTCGCATGGTTTTCAAACTTCGATATGCGAAGTCATTAAACGGTTCCAAAAGTTACCCCAGTTAGTGTCAAGAGTAAATCCTTTAAACCTTGCTTAAACATTATCGTGCTTTCGCGACTTGGTGATCGCTCCCTCCAAAATTCGCATCTTCATGAATTCGATCCATGAAGTCGCAATTTCCTTCTTTAGACATGCATTAACTAAAATCTTGGGCAACGTCACGGGTAAAAGGCTAAATCGCGCCATCGCGATTTTAGGTATTTTGGACTCCAAGACTAGGAACAAAATCATCTGAGACGATGAACGTCGAAAAGAGGTTTCAAGGGATGAAAGTACAAAATTGAAGGGACTTAACTGAATTAATTAATGCCTTAAAGGACCTTTAACATACACAGTCTACGGATGAGATTTTTGAATGTTTCCACATTTCTTTATTATCACAAATCTTTTAAACATTTATGGCATTGATTTGAATCTTGATGAGTTAATGCAAAATAAGATCTCATTTCACGCCTAAATATTTCCATTAAACGACTTGACCGTTCTATCAGCAAGGACTCACGCAAAGTTGAAATATAAAAGCAAGGGAGTTTCTTTCATTATTTCAATTTTATTTCTATTTTGCGTGCAAAGCTTTTTCATCAGGATAACTTCTGTCTGTATTTACAATTCTTACTACAGGAGATCTGAGTACAAAGTTCTCTATCATGGCTCCACGAAAAGCATCCAAGGTGGATGCCGAGAGTTCAGGTCAGGGATTAGATGTTGTTTCTGATACTTCACCCCGAAGTATTGATACTGTCAAAACCTGGACATACATATCCGACATTCTTCAGTCCGAATCGATGAATTGTTCAGATGATTCCAGCGATAACGAGAAGGATGATTTGGCCACCAAATACAAAATCATCGTTCAAGCAGAGATGCACAAAATAGCGGCAAGTCCACGAATCCTTCCCTATTATGATATGATCAAATGGGAGCTAGACCATGTGGATATCCTAACGAGGACTATTATCAGCGAGAAGAAGGTGACGGTTGGGACTTTTAGACCAGAACATTTGCAAGCAATGTATCAACTGTCACCCACACCAAATTTCGCGTACAGTGCCAAGTTTCTGGAAGGTTTCAAGGGGAAGGAATGCGAGCAATATGGAAGAAACTTGTCCGATATGATCAAGGATTGGGTTTCACGCCCCGTAAAATTCAGGGCGGATTGTAATGGAATTTATTCAATATCCTCCTTAGAACCGCAATTCAGGTATATAGCAATGATGGCTTGTAGGTTGTATGGGAGGGAGGACACCACACACTTTTTCCTCCCATGGGTGCCTCTGATTCATACAATCGCTGAAGGTTTTTCTTTCAACTGGACCAAACTATTGTCGGACAGTCTAACCAGTCGAATTACCGAATATCGAGCACAAAAGGCGAGTGGGAAAGCAACTTTGTTTTTCATGTCCTTCTACATCATGGATGTTATTTGTTTCATGACGCCTTTCCCTCTAATGAGTTGGAGCTGGACTCCATCTAAGGCTGAGCCTATTCATGTCTATCACTTGAAACTTTGGGAGGACAAGGCCAAAGAACTCATATACAATATTTTCAACTGGGTAATGGTACCGATGCATGTCTCCATCTTTGGTAACCCACCTCCCAGGATTTCAGATAGCATCATATCCAACTTGATTAGTGTGGTTGACTGGTATGTAGAAGCTGAGTTTTCATACATCAGGGTTTTTGGCGCCTATGTTCCCCCATATGCTCTACCATTATTCGTGCAGGATAAGCTGGTATGTCGCGAAATCGCCATGCAAACTGTGCTCGATGGCATAAGCAAAGAGCTCAAAGGTTTTTCGAAGAAGGTATGGACGCCCTTCCCCATTAATTTTAATACATATTCTTTATTAGATTTTGAACACGCCAAATCCGAGGCTACGACCTTGGAGGAATTTAAATTGGTCAGCATCGAGTTTAAGAAACATGACCCACATAAGGTCGTGAGTAATCACATGGTGAATTGTGGCCTGAAAAGATATGAACATGAGCATTCACCTGATGACGACATCTTCTGAGGTGCGAGATCCTATGCTGAGGTCCTAAGTCAGATTCAAGCCCTGTCGCCTGGGGATATGGTCGATTTCTTCAAATTTCAAGAACACCAGTGGAGCTGCCTTCCTCTAGTTTTACAGGGTAAGAACCCACAAACTATAGATATACAACAAATGAAATCCAAGGGCTCAAAAGAGTCAGGTCCTGACCGAGAGGAAAATCAGGAAAATACAGAGGAAATCGGGAACCCGAAACAGGAAGTCGAGATCCCCAACCCATCAAGCAAGCCAGACACGATTGTTATCCTAGAGAAACCATCCAAGGAAATTGGTAGTCCATTCACTTCTATCACTCCCCTACAGTTCACAAAGGGGATCCCCAACGTGGGATAGATTTTCGGTGAAGAACTAACGCCCATTACTGTAGAAGAGTTTCCTCTGAATGAATTTTTCTTCGATAAGAAGAGAAAGACCATTGTGAAGCAAGAGATTTACTTAGAAGCGGGCAAAGTAGACAAAAAATTCAAAATCCTAGACGATGGGAAGGCCATGAAAAAGGAGGAATTCCCCACTCAGATAGCAGGGACGTTGGGAGATTTTTCTACAACCAAGCAATATTCGGTCGGATCTCTAAAGGAACAGTTAAAGCGGAAGAACTGCTTGATCAGTACATTGGAGGCTAAGCTAGTTATAGTAGAGGCAAATGCCAGAGATCAGGTGAACACAGGTCTAGAGCAAGCCAGAGCAGTCGATCAAAAGGAAATCGAGCAGCTCAGATCCGATCTCGAGCAAATACATCAGTCGAGCCAGACCAGCCAAGCACAGGTAAGCCAACAAGAAGAACTGATAAGGCAGTTAGAGGTAAAGTTGAATTTTGTCGAGAGCCGGGTTATAGATATCGGGATATTCCAATCCCAAGCCATTGAGATCCGAAAGAGAGTGTCAATAGCTCAGTAAGATTTACTTGCTAAAGTGGAAGCCATCCAAAACCATTTCCAGACCATTGACCAAGCGCTGAAAGACATTTCTTTGAGAGAAAGAGAAGCTGGGGCGACTCGGGTCGCTTTCCAAGAGGCTATTATAGCCACGAAGAAAAAATAAATGGTTAGTAGTTCTAGACTTTCCATCCCAGAGCAAACCAGAGGAAATATCTTGTTGAAGGGGTGGGAGCGTAATATATCAGAAAACAGAGAATGAGCTAAAGAAATGAGAAAATCTTGTGAAGAAACTTTTGGCTTGATAAATGAAAGTTTGTTGGATTTAGATAGGGAAAGAAGTGATGGGACACTGGGCTAGATCGATATAGCCAAGCACCTGCTCGATATCAAGGAGAACGAGGACAAAAAGCAGGCTGAAATATCACAGATAAGCCAGATTGATATCATCCAAGTGGATAAATGGTTAATAAAACCAAGTGTACATTTATGTTTTATCATCACTGAAGACCGAAAAGTAGGAGAAAGGTTGCCATAGTTAGCGAAGGATTGTTACACTTTTAAGGCAAACAACCAAACAAAGCCTTCAAAGTTGATAGCCCAATTGATTGAAAACTGTGTCAATTGCATTGGTCAGGCGAAAGGGCAGGTGTCTGGCGTCAAATGATGACAAGTGTTATTATGTTCTATTTCTGGGGAAAGAAGAGTAAAGAAAGGAAGGTGCTCTGCCCGCATGAAGGAGGACAAAGACAAAGAAGTGAAACGCTTAAATTTCCCATTTTGTAACCAAAAACTTCTGGAACGTTTGAAATTCTAATGTTTAGAAGTTTGTATAAATATGCATTTTGAAGTGAGAACAGAGGCTGGACCTTTCTTGGCCGATTGTAATAGAGACTTTTTTCCTTTTGAAAATTAATACAAAGCAATCCGAAGATTCCTGATTTGGTGAAGACTGAGTTATGAGTTTTGTTTTCTCTGTTATCTTATATTAAATTTCATTTCGCATATATATTTATAATGAATGCTTAGCTGCAATTTAGTACAACTTCTACTGTGGTGACCAACTTTTTAGTCGTCTAATCACTTGTAGTTTTTCCTCTGTATCGGCTATCAGCAGGTAGAAGACCTGTGAACTTTTTAGATCTCTATATTTTATGCTTTGTCAGATTTCTTCTTGCATTTTTCTTCTTCTGTTTACAGGGCAAGATTCTCCCTTGATGGGAGCCTCGCATTTTGGACAACTTAATGTTTTCTCACATTTCATACATGATTCTTTAAAAAGTTAACTCAGTTACAGGAGAAGGCCTTTGGTTTGTGTTCTACCTTTAACATCGAATTCGAAAATTCTCTTTTATACGGTGAAAAAATTGAAGTAGCATTTTAAACCTTGAACTTTCTTTTCAATTTATGTTCCTCCATGACTGTGCCCGTTGCAAGACAACCCAACATTGAACCCGACCTATTGGATCAAACCAACATCGCTTTGAACCTTTTTGACACCATACTTAAAACTTCCATCACTTGGGTAGAACTCGAATTTTCATGGGCCACAATTTAATGAGACATAAGCATCCAAGAACATTTGGAGGCGAGATAGAGACAACTTAGAAATCAGCCTTAGCTTCCTTTCCCGAAGGTTGATTCTTCCCATTTTTATCTTTTACTAACTTTCGGATGCCTAGACCCTGTACTTTCTAGCCTTAAGTACAGACTCTGGAACAACAGGAAAGATATATCCAAGGAATACAACATTTTCGCAAGCAACATACCCAAAAAAACATCGATTAGGGCCTCAAAACGGCTCCAGAAGTTCAGGACCAGAAAACTGCTAAAAATAGTAAATTATCAAAATTGCTAGAAAGTTGTTTTGAGCCAGCTAGAAAAGGTGGGTGGCCATCGATATCCACTTGGATCAATCCTCCCTCCTTAGGAAGCAATGGTATCCATTGCATTGAGTTCCCCCATCAGATGAGGAGATTTCTGCTGAATTTGGCCCCGAGTGAGCCACTTGCCTTGGTGCAGGAGCTACCATGCTTTGACGACTCGATAAAGATGAATCCTTTGTTGTCGAGTGCCCTTGATCTATGTGTCCACAATCTGATCACTGGATGTCTATTGTATGTAGTCAGGGTTGATCTATGTTGGTGTCATATGTTCTGCTACGTCTGAGCTGTCCAATAATGGTGGGAAATAAGGCCGAAGGAGGTCCACGTTGAACACTGGGTACAGGCCAAGGAAAGGAGGAATGTTGAGATCAAAAGAATTATTCCCCACAACCTTGGTGATGGTGTACGACCCATAATGGAGTGGGCGAAGCTTCCGATGGGGTCTTGTAAGGCGTTCTTTATGCAAGTGCAACCAAACTTTGTTGCCCACCTGAAACTTATGTGGAACTCGATGATGATCATGGTGTTACTTGTACTTGTCATTAGAATTCAGTAGGATATCCTGAACCTGTTGGTGGATGTGTTGGATCCTCCCAATGAACCGGGTGGCTTTGTCAGCCTTAGTTGGAGTAGGAGAGGAGTTGGTTGAGGTGACCGCAAGGGGAAGTGCAACATCTATGGGACGTAATGGTTGGAATCCCAACCCCACCTAAAAGGGGTTGTGGCCGACTGAGCTATGCAAGGCTCGATTATAGCTATGTTGGACATAGGGAAGACTCTCATCCCATGTGTGAGGGTGCTTGGAATTATACATGCGCAGGATATGCACGATCATTCGATTTACAACCTCGGTTTAGCCATCTGTCTGGGCATGGAAGGCTGTGGATTTGGTGAGCTTGGTGTCTAGCAGTGACCAGAGGCTCGACCAGAATGTGCTGAGAAATCGACTGTATCGATCTGAGACAATGGTTTGTGGGATTCCAAAATGTACCCAGACTCGTTCAAAGAAGATCTTGGCAGTGGCTTATGCTATGATGCTCTTCTTACAGGCAACCAGAATCGACATCTTAGAAAAGTGATCAACAACCACAAAAACAAACTCATTTCCCCGCTTGGTGGATGGGAGGCTCGACATGTAGTCCATTGAGATGGATTCCCATGGCCTGTCAGGAGTCGAAAGAGGGGTGTACAAGCCCTATTTCTTAGTGGTTTGTTTTGCAATAGCAAAGGCAGTGCAAGACCTGATATACTTGCTGACCTCCTATCGAAGTTTCGGCTAGTAGAAATGTTTTTGTAGCATCGCCACTGTCTTTTTGATGCCGAAGTGTCCTGCCACCCGACTGTAGTGGGCTTCCTAGATCAGCTTCGCTCACTCTCTTGATGGATATGGCCTAGATGACATAACAACCCATCCTGAAGATGGAAATTATTGACCACTGCCTTTGCACCCAACATTTGGTAGGTGGTGGTGAAGTCTGGGTCTATCTCATAGAGTTGGGGCCATCTAGAGGTCTCATGGACACAAGAGTCTAGCACTGTGGTGAGTGTTGCGACTGGTGGTCTGTTGAGGCAATCAATGACATGGTTGGTGCTTCCTGTTTTATACTTGATGTTTAGGTGGAATTGCTGCAAGTATGTGGACCACTTTTGATGGCGGTCATTTTGCAATTTTCCTTGTGTCTGCATGAACTACAGTGGCTTATGATCACTGTGGATGACTGTCTCCCTCCCAAGAATCTAATGTCTCCACTAGCGGCAGGCTTGCACAATGGAGTACATTTCTTTATCGTAAGTAGGGTAGTTACAAACAACATTTGATAATGTCTCACTATGATAGGCCACGGGGTGGCCATGCTGCATGAGAATGACACCCACAACATAGTCTAAAGCATCAGTCTCAATCTCAAAGAGTTGTTGTAGGTCTGGTATTGAAAGTACTGGGGCTGAGCATAAGCGCTGCTTCAAATCATCGAATGATTGTTGTTGGGGATGGACCCATGCAAATTTCACCTTGCCACTACCCCTGGTTATTTGGCTGAGAGCCCATGCAATATGGGAGAATCCCAACACAAACCTGCGGTAGAAATTGGCAAGGCCCAAGAAGCTTTGAAGCTCAGTGAGTGTGGTTGGGGCTGGCCTATCACGGATGACTTGGATCTTGGCTGGATCCATATGTACGCCATGTTGATCAATGATGTAGCCTAGGTAATGGACCATGTCCATGCCGAAGGAGCATTTTTCCAAGTTGGCGTATAGCTTGTGCTGCCGCAGGG
>SNQJ01S0039887.1:0-13063 GCA_010110895.2 Picea sitchensis
GGGGGAGTTAAAACATCCAATACTTTTTCACTCTTTGTGTTATAAGGCAAATAACCATTTAAAACTTGGAAGGGGGAACAATGTACCTCGCTTAATCCTTCCTGAGCAAGAGCTTCAAGTATTTGGACATCATCATCAGATGGTAGATCTTCCTCTACATCTTCAATCTTGAGATATAGGGAATCTGGCTCGTCCAAGGGTTCCAATCCTTCTTTATTCTCTGAATCATAAAACAAGGCATCATCAAAAGAACCAAAATAACTTACCTCATTTTCTTCATCTTGTGCAGGAGTGACAGGATCTTGGAGAGATTCATCAGGCTGAGGAGTGACTACTAGTGCTTCATCCTCATGGACTGCTTCTTTATCTTCAATTTCATAGCAAGGGACTTCTACTTTGTCCGAGGCTTTCATTTCTTCTTCATCTTCTGAATACACGGTGTCATTAGCATCTTGAAACGGAAAGCGACTAACCTCTTCTTCACTTTGTTGTACAGGAGAAACTGGTCCTCGCATGACTTCATTAGTGGGAGGAGCACAGGTGGACGCTTCATCATCCTTTTCAGGTTCTTGCTCCTCATCAATGTCTTCATTCTGCTGGTCAACAATCTATTCCCCTTTCTCTTCAAAGTTTTCATGGGAGACCAGTTTTATCAAGTTGAGAGTGTCCATGGCATCAGTCTTGGTCACGAAAAGATTCCTCTCAATTTACATGGCCATTTTGTGAGCTTCAGGAAGTGTTTTCGGCTTTTTCTTGTCTAGAAGGAAACTCAAATGTACCTGAAGCCCTTTTGTATAAAGATAAACGAGGTACTTTTCTTCAGGAAGACAGTCTCGAGGAATCTGGTAAAGTGCACGTGTCATTAGGCATCTTGAAACGGAAAGTTTACTCAACTCCTTCTTTCACTTTGTCAGACAGAGAAACCGACCGCGATGACTTCACTGGGAGGAGCACAGTGGGATACTTCATCATCCTTCGTGTTCTTGCTCCTCATCAATATCTTCATTATGCTGGTTGAAAACTCATTCCCCTCTCTCTTGCGTATCTCCAACAAAGTTTTCATGGGAGACCAGTTTTATCAAGTTGAGAGTGTCCACGTGATCGCCTTTGGTCACTTAAAAGATTCCTCTCCAATTTGTATGGCTGATTTTGTAGAGTCTCCAGGAAGTGTTTTCGCTTTTTCTGTCTAGAAGGAAACTCAAATGTACCTGAAGCCCTTTTGTATAAAGATAAACGAGGTACTTTTCTTTAGGAAGACAGTCTCGAGGAATCTGGTAAAGTGACTTCGGAACCTAGCACAATAATCTCTGACAATCTCATTCTCATGGTTTTACATCTTCAAGTCCCTTCAGCAATGATTGTATATCTTCTATTTCCATGGTCCATTTTTCAAGGAAGACCTTTTCAAAGAGTTCCATAGAATCAATGCTGGCAGCTGGAAGGTTATTATACCTTTTCATCTTCTCTGGCCTCTCCATCTAGGGAAGAGGAGAACAGCTTCATCACCAAATCTTCAGCCTTCATCATCGACAAAGGGAAGTGTGGAAAGAATTTCCAAAATCTTCATGTGGGACTTGGGACACCCTTCATCGCCGAAACGAGGGAGGAAAAGTTCATAACGAGAAGGCATTTTTCTGGGATACCCTGCACTTCCATATCTAAAGGTCTATAGCTTCCTTGGGCCCATTGTGAAGTCATTGTTGACTCTCGGCCATCGTTGGAGTCGCCAGATAGTTTCTTTGAAACTACCAAAGAAATAGGGGAAAGAGTAGTGGAGTCGCAAGGTAAGATTTTTTACCAAAGGCCGAGGCAGCTTTACCTGGCAAAGATGTGTCGTTGAGGAAGGTAGACTCAGTGTTCCCTCAATAACGGCCAAATGTTATCGCATCGGTTTAGCGTGAAAGGGTTCCATATTTGAGTCAAGGCTTAAAACCGACGACAGAGCTTCCCCACCCACTGCCACATCGATGGGGAGCTCTTTCCATTAAGGGAGGCTAGTCCAAGGAGACGCCCCATAATCTTAAGGAAAGGCTAAAGGGTAATGGACCAAGTCAAAGAAGTTCCTTTCACGACAGCCCAAATGAGATAGTCAAAAGATCCACTAAAGATGCAATTTGTTTTATGAGACAAGACAAATAAGCTAGAATGTGTGCTTTGCAGTGGCTTAGTACTTCATAATATCAATGATCATCCTCTTAATATAGGCGAGCAAATGATTAAGTGCTATTATTGATGTGTCAATGATGGCTAAATAAAGACAAAGGATTAATATCACCCCTTCAATAAAGCATAAGAGCATCTAATGTTTAAATTCAATCCTCGTAATATATCAATGAAATAAATATCTCAAATTAGCTCATATATAATGTTGTTAAGGCCCTCTATATATTGTTAAGGTTTTACAAAGTAAAGAGGTGTGATGTTAGCCTTAATCAATAAGTCAAAAAGAGAGACAAAGAGCTCACCGTTTTAGAAGCAAATAAGCTGATGATGAAAAGAATGACTCAATGTCTATCAAAGAGGTGAGAAAAGTCACAAACGCTGGTGTCAAACAAGAGAGATCAAACATGTGACGCCACCTATAAATTCTGTCTCAAGAGTCTAGGGTTAGCTAGCCAAGAAGTAGACTTTTTTATCAAATCAACCAATGAAATGCTATGAAGCTTCTATGGCTATGATGAGAAGACAAGGCCGTGGAGTTGAATTGCATCTTTCTATCCAAGCAAAAATTTAATTGGGGCAAGACGCCATCTCATTAGGGTTAGTTCAAATTGCTAGGTTAGACGCTAGGTTATTAGGGTTTGCAATTTAGCCAGTTTGAGAGATTTTACAAGCTCAAGATAATTCCTAGACTAGTGCCTGGGGTTAATGGGGGTCAATTGAAGTGAGACTACGGTTTAGGAAGACTCAAACTCAAAGACAGAGGGATTAAGGTTTGATGGTGTTGCTATGGCAAGGCCACCAAACCAAACCCTAAGGAGAAAAAGGCCAGCCTAGGTGTGTAGCTATACAGTTTCTTCTTCTTGAGACTTGTTTGACAAAACAGCTAGCTTAGGAGCACAAATCTAGGCTGGCGTTGCTCTTCATACAAGGCTTTTCAAAAACCCTCTAGAAGTAAAACCCTAGGTGTGTAAACTTAATTAGGCCTAACTTCTTCTTCAATTTGTGCTGAAAACCAACTCAAGATGAGAGGGGAATGTTAGTGTAGCTATGGTTAGGCTAAACTCCTTCAACTGGAATGGCTATAAGCTCTATTCATAGGGACATGAAGCCACAACCTGTTTTGTGTGTTGGCTCCTTAGGGTTTCAAGGATTACAAATGACAACAAGATATCAATAAATGCAAATGTTAAATCAGCAACCACATTCATTCAAGAAGTTTTGATGAAAAACACTTACAAGATCATGAAGAAAGCAAAAACCAAATCCTAGTTGTAAACCTTCCAATGAATAAGAGCACCACTTGCCAAACAATAGCCTTTCCAAAGAGTTGCCTCACTCCAAGAGAGATAGAAAACCAAGAACAAGAGCTAAGAATGTATCTCAAATGAGAGCAAGTTATGTTATGATAAAATGAATAGGCAACGTCCCCTTCTTATATAATCTCTTGACCTTTAATTTACAGAATAGGTCAACAAACAGCTCCCAGACAAGGCTGACAATACATTATCCAATTAATTTGTCACTTTACATGCTAAATTGCCAAAATGAGCTAATAATGAGACGTCAGCCCTAAAGGGGAGACGCTGGCCCTGCTTGGGGCATAATCATCATCCATCGAGCAAGACGTTCTCCCGGGCTCCTGCACCTGCCACACACGTGTTCTAAGAAGCCCAAAGATGCCTGCCACATGCTCCAGAACGTCTGCTACTCCTGGGTATGCCCCGGATCATCAACAAAGTCAACGCCCCATTCGCAAGGGGCTGATCCCCCCAGGCTAGGTCTCTCACAAAACGCCCAAATGAGGGCGTCCTTCTTCTTCTCTCGTGCAAAACCCTTGATCAACCACCGTCCTGTCACTGCCCCCTAATGAGGTCTCAACATCCATCTAGTGGGCTCTTCAGCCCCATGGAGGTCCTGAGCTAATCATCTCCCCACGCACACCGATCCTCTGGTACCTATCCTCAACAGCATGGTCCTCAAGACATCAAAGACTACGCCTCCAGGGGCTCATCGGGCCCTAGACATCATAGATATGTGTAAATCACATCTCATCATTAAAATTATCAAATATATGCATAACATCCTCTAATAAATCTTCTAAGAGCTCAAAGACACAACATACGCACTCCACCAGACAGCTAAGGAAACCAAAAGGGCAACCTATTGGGCCAATACCTACAAGAAATGGAAAGTTTCTAAAGGGTCATTCAAACCATATAGTGATGTGATGGTTTTAGGGATGTCTAGTCACATAGCTCCATCTAGGCTAGTGTCGTCTCAGGGTGCCTTTGTAGAGAGGCGAAGAAATTCGCCATGGATGCACTTTTCCAAGCCCTTATTGCCTTATCTTTCTTTATTTGCATTTTACTCAAGGCCTTGACTTAAGAGGACATCAATTTTGGCTTGGTGGCCAGAGCTGACGCCACATCTACTAGTATCTTCAAGAGAAATGAGAAGGTTGGATCGTGATTAGACCCCCTTTCCTTGGCCATGCAACCAAAGGTCACTCAGCTGGGTTTCCAGGACCAGATGGCAACACATACCGCTAAATACCTATGAACATAATGCCTACATGAGACCTCCCATCCTTTGGTTAGGTCTTGCATTTATTTATTTATCATTTCTTAGGGTCCCTTTAGTTTCTTATCGAGAGGCTTTTATTGCCTTCGGGGATCCTGCATGTAAGCATCTCTAGGTTTTCATTTCCTATGGCTTTATCTTTTACCACCTGCTTTACCTCCTCTGGGCATTTAGCCCTTCTTCCCACAAGACAAGATGTACCTCGATGGTCATCCTAATGGCCAGGACTAGGGAATGGGATGGATGAGCCGGGTTTTAAGATGTAAGAGTGATATTATATGGGAGTTTTAATGGTTCTTCAAACTCCCCTTGGTGGCTAACTAAACCCATGAATACCAACTTGCTAAGCTACTCCTATCAATTACTCCCAACAATGGTCATGGATTAGTGTAAGATCCAAGCAGTTATCTGAAATGAAAAAGATCTTAATGCATACATAAGAAGGGTTATAATGATCAAATATGACATACCATGATACCTCAGACCAAATACCTCATGAAGCAGAGCCTTTTCTGATGCAAACCTGGCACAGTAGTGATGGAGGCTAGTACTACTGGCAGGAGGCATGGCTAAGAAGAAGAGACAGCGCCCTCAAGGGCCATGCTTAAGTCAATCTTCTCTCGTACTCCATGTCTAGGACCATGTGGGCCTCGAGACATGATCTCCTAGTTATCCCTAGATATCGGGGATAACAATCACCACGCCAGAGCAGTGTCCCCGGATTCGCTCTTGAACAAAAAAGAAATAAAGAATAAAAGGCAAGAATGGGCTTAAAAAAAATGCATCCAGGACAGGTACAGCTCGCCTTCTACAAAAGCACCCACAGGTAACATTTTTACATCCTTGGCCCTCATTGCACCCAGATGCTTGGACATCCCCTGACCACATCACCCACTTACATGGTTTGGATGAGGTTTCTTTCGAGAACTTTCCTTTTCCATTGGACACTAGCCCAATAGGATGCCTTGTCCTTTTCTCCAAACTTGTATTGCAGGCTTGTGTAATGTCTTTGAGCTTTTAACCAATGTATTAAGGATTTTATGCACATGTTTGATAATATTGATGATGTGATGTGATTGACATTGCTATGATCCCTGTGACTGATGAGCCCATGGAGGGTGTAGTTGTTGATGTGCAGTATCATGCCCGACGGACAGGTACCATTTTAGACCGGTACACATGGGGAGATGATCAGTTCAGACCTCCATGGGGCTGAAGAGCCCGTCAGATGGATGTTGAGACCCCATCTGGGGGCAGAGACAGGACAGAGATGGATCAGGGGCTTTGCACCGAAGAAGAGGAGGACGTTCCACCAGAGGCAACCTGACAGAGCTTGACCTAGCGGGATTGGCCCTTTTTCAGTGGAACGTTGGCCTTGGAAGGCCTAGGACGTCACCCATGATGACCATGACGTCATGCAGCCTTATGGACGTCTTGGGAGGCAGACTGGGCAGTATTGGCACATGTAGCAGGTTGGAGAAGCCCAAGGAGGGCAAACGTTTTGCTCCAGGATGCCCCATTTGCCCTAGAAGGGGCTAACATCTCCCTTAGAGGGGCTTGATGTCTCTTTTTAGCTTGATTAGGGTTTTAATTTGACATTTTAATGTAAAAACAGTATGATTTAGTGTTTTGGCCTTGTCGACCTTTTCCATGACCTAAAATGTAAAATTAGGTCATGGTACTGTATAAATGAAGGATTTTCACTTTCATTTTTTCATTATCTCACTCACTCATAGTGAGGTCTGAAATTAGCGCCCTCTCTTGGGTTATTGGCTGAATTTGTGAGGCGCACTTGTTGAAGGAAGACTTTTTTGGCACATTTTGGCATTTCTCTTAATGAAAGGTGTTACAACTAGGGTTTGCTATGCTTTTTCTTGGTGATATGTAAGTATTTTTCTGCAAAACTTCTTGATTGAATGGTTGTATTACTTATTTCCTGCATATATTTATAATTTTTGTTGAATAAACCTTAAGTGACAAGCACACAAGTAGGTCCTTGTCTCATGTTCCCATTGAGAGATTTTTCAGCCATTGTTTGAAGAAGGAGAGAGCCTAGCCGTAGCTACACTCTCATTCTTTCTTCCTTTTTGCTAGTCATACTATTTATAAGCTGAGAAGGAGACACCTTAAAGCCTAGGTCTTCTACACTTTGGGACTATTTTTCTAGGGTTTGTTGGTAGAGCCTTGTTGTAGCAACACTTTGCTTCAACAAACCCTCTTGTCTTGGTTTATGCTATTTCTTCAACTAGTCGTGATTGTCATTGAGTCAAGGAAGGAGGAGAGAGCATCGAGGCCTAGTTCCCCTACACCAAGGTGAGCCTCTCTCCCCTAGGGTTTTGACTTAGAGCCCTTGCTCTAGCAACACCTCAAAGTTTCTCCCTCTAGTCCTTAGTCGTACTATCCTAATCCTTCAACTCTTGCATCCTTCACTTTTGACTCCATTAACCCTAAGGCACTGATCTAAAGACCTCTTGCTTTGAAGTGAACTTGATCACAATCATTTTCAAAACCTTGAATCAAGCCCTAACTACTAACCCTAGCCTAGAAACTAACCTATTATTGTCGTCATCTTTAGCTATAATATCACTAGTGCACCTAGACGTTTTCTTTATAAGCAATTGAATGGTGATTAAAGGCATTAATTGAATGAAGTATTGGGATTTGTTGCATTGAATGCCATATTGTTTCAGCATTTATTGAAGAAGTGACATAATTTTCATTGTTATTTTATAAACATTGACTTCGTCAATATTTATTATCAAATTGCTTATATGTTTATCAGATAGTCATTGATTTACATGAAGTACGAACCCATTTGAGCAAGCTTGCATATATCACTTTGTTGTTGCTTTGTCTCAGACAAGTATATCTCTTTGGGGGTCTTACTTTATTATTGATTGTTTAGCCGGACTATCTGCTCGGTGGTGACTTGTGAGGGGAGAAATTATCCTTGTCTTATAATCCTTTGCCTTCTCAAAACCCCAAGTCACCGAGGACATCTCCCCTAGGCCTGACCACCCTAAACAGAAAGAACCATCCCATTGTGGTGACATTGGGTGGGATTGGTTCCAATTATGCCAATTTGCCTCTCCAATTTATAGCCTTTTATCCTTGCTACAAACTGTACAATAACAGGACCAAGGTTGCAATTTTCATATCTTCAATCTTTATAGATCCATGAAACAAAGACCTAATGGCACTCACACAAGTGCCTTGTTCCACAGGCGATATCATAAGATTCAAGTTCTCACGCAAGTGCCCTGTTCCACAGGCGATATCATAAGATTCAAGGCAATGTATGAGAAATCAAGAATACAAAATCTTGTGAACAATGAACAAAGACATAAATGAGCCACATAATCAAACAAGGAGCCAGCAAAATGGTGAATGAAGTAAAGGACCCATCGGAGCAGAAAAATCAGCAGCAACTAAAACATAACGAAATCAGATATACAAGATGAAGTTTCTTATTGCTAAGATTTCAATATGCCTCAACCTGACACATGTTAAGAATGGTCCCCTGATTATTAAATTCAAGATTATCAACTTGTCATATTACTTTTAATATTTTCTCTAAATATCCCTCACTGATACTATAAGAGGAATGATGGACCTACGTTTATTACACACAAATCCAAGTTAAGGACACAAAAAGGGCAGCATTTCCAGTAAATAAGTTTAAAATTCTATTGGCTAAAAAACCTTAGTACAAAATCTGGCCTTAAGCTCACTGATCAATCTAACTCATTAACAAAAGACCCCAAAAAAGGAAGATGTTGTTGACTGTGCTGACATATTATAGTTAAGGTTTATACCATATACACTAGACTCTTAACATATAATATATATTATCCTGAGACAAATTGGCATAACTCAGTTAAAAAGACCCAGTGACTTAAATAAACAATTCCATATCTGTTGTCTGCTTTGACCACATTCCACATAAGAATGAACATATTCATGTGGTATTGGCCTCTGGCACGTTGTTCCTGCAATTTACAGCTTTAACTCTGATCAGGTAATATGTTTAGGCCCTGAAGCATTGGACGTCCTTCAAAATTCATTCTTGCAATAGTCAGTCTCCAATAATGGATTCACTGAGTCCAACTATTGAGATTCACACATGAAAGCAGGGAATTGATGGAACCAAAACAAAACTCTGCAGTAACCCAATCACAAGTGCACTACAGAGTGATAACCCTGGTGCTCTAGAGAAGGAGAGAGAAATATACCCGAATACAAGTGCGCTACACAAGAAATGCACAAGTACACATAAAAGAAAAAAAACACCAAACATAAGAAAATGTCAAAGATACAGGTGCCCTTAAGGCATAAAACACTTTATAAGAGATGAAGGTCACAAGATGAGATAATGCTAACAAGAAATTGAAATTTGTAATTATACACAGCTCAAGTGAGATGTCCCTTCATGAGGGGATTATGGGCCCACAAAACAAGGGCACATACCACAAGAGGGGTTATTGAGCCTACATATCAACTTTGACTAGGTCAGCCTTGCTATTACACAAATCGGCACCTAAAGGCTAACAGATAAGATAAGATAAGATAACTTTATTAATGTCCAACAAATACCACAAAAGTAGGTCAATGGGACTGAAGAATACAACAAGTATGAATACRATGTGGGAGTGMAAGCGCAGCTCCCAATGAATTTTGAAAATAAAATAAAGAAAGAAACATGCAGTAGTACAGCCTAAAAATACATGTATATGACCCTGACAAAGGACTGGTGATACAAAATACCAAGTGAGTTTGTCCAAGACTGGAAAAATGGACAACTCAAGAGTCTGTGAAGAAAGAGAGAGAGAGATATTTAACGATGAGGCTAATGATGTCGAGGTCTCCCAAATCTGATGGTCGAGGGCAAGGGGGGGAACTAGGCACTAGCTCACTATCGGAGTCCTCTGGAACCATCGGGGGGGGCGGTTGTATGATCCTAGGGGTGATGTATGAGCGGGAGATACACCTGGCATCCAAGGTCAAAAGAAAGAAACTTTGGATAGATCTTTGGCTTCTCCTCTGGATCTAAGACGTAATCTGACGGACGAGAAGCGCCCTGCTGTGAATCTGTCTAGAGATGATCCCTCTAACTCTCTAAGGATGTATGGACTAATGTACGGTTCAACACCTCCGAACCGATCTCAATGATATTGGTCAATCTCCTAGAGTGGTTGAAGGTGGAGGAGAAACACGAGGTCTCACCAATCTATTGTCTGGTGCACTCTGGGACTCTACCCATCGCTTGTTGCTCTGATTTGATGGATCAACATGAAAGTATGAGGTGATCATCCTAGTCATCCCAACGTTGGGCATGGCGTGCAAGAAGTGGGATCTTTGGATGAAGATCTCCATGATGAAGAAGGCGAGGCATCTTTGGTCCTGGTGTCGAAAGAAAGTAGAGAGGGAACCCCCCGAGTCCCTATAGAGGTAGTGATAGCGTTGCCTAATCTCATAATATAGGGGGCACCTAAAAATGAGGTGCATCTATGTCTCTGACTCCTGTAGGTGGCACATCTGGCAAATCTTATCAAACCATGGTATATGGTGGTCCGTCTCAATCCGGAGTCTATGATAACCAACCCAAAGCTATCCCAAAGGGATCCTGAGCAAGTGCATCCAATGCTTGTGCGTATACAAGGGGTGAACGATGATGTCATCCTGCAACTCCAAAAATTGCTCTAGTTAGAAGGACATCTACGAGCCCAGTCTTGTTGGAGGTGAGGTCCAAATAACCTAACTGTATAATTTGTAGATGTCCTCTAATAGCCTGATGCAATACCTGTCTAATTGACAAAGATGGTGCGGTGCATCAAGGAAGAAACTGAACGAGGGAAGGCGCTCTGGGGAGACAGTCATTGACTGTAGAAGCCAAGATGCCTCTGAAAACCACCCTTTAGCACGACCTAAGGGGGGATTGGAAGCGAGAGCCTCCGAGGAACAAAGTGTGAGGTAGGAGTACCGCTCTCTCCCAATGGCAATCTCTGAAAGACCTAACTCTATGAAGGAAGGAGACCAACTAGAAAATGACCTCAAGGCAAAATGGGTGGACACCGAACTCTACCTGAATAATGGACTCTGGAATCGTCTACTTCCAGCGGATGATGCACCTAAGAAGTAGGGTCTAGACTCTCTCCATTCTAGCCCACTGTCTGTAACAGGCTCAAACCCCCAAATCTCGAAGCCATAGAGAATTTTGAGTCTGATAATCACCTCCATGAGGTAGAATTTGGACAAGATGTCCTGAAACTGACCCAGAAAACATTGTCTCTCGATGAGGTAAGTATAAGCTATGGGACTCTCACCAATCTAAGCTAGTGTCTGGTGCACTCTAGGTCTGCTCCATGAATTGTACTCCCAAGTAAGTGTAAGCTATGGTGACCTCAATCTCTGCCCCCTAGTAGTAGAAATGTAAGTCTATAAAAGAGCTCTTCGATGCATTGAATATCAAAACGTCGGTTTTACCCAGGTTGACCCTCAACTGTCGAAGGTCACAAAAGTTGGCAAGTGCATCGATTTGTCTCTACAAGCCCTCAGGAGTAGAGGCCAACAAGACCAAGTTGTCAAGGAGAGGAGGCAACAGAAAAAAAGTGACAATTGTGACCAACTTAGCCTTGTCACTTGCTAAATGCTTCTCCATTCAAGCTAGTGCTTTTCCAACCATGAAAGCATCCCTGAGATGGTTGTATGTTGGTTTTTTTGCAATAAAAATCTATTTATAACTTCAAAAATAATTAGCACACAAACTTTCCCTCCAAGTGCCCAAAGACACATGAGAACGAAGTAAAAATTATAAATTAAAATGCACAAAATGGGGTTAGTTCCTTAATTAAATTTCAACAGCAAAGACAAAAACAAATGAAGTAGAATATGCACTTTGAGTGAAAGAGAAATTCAAAACAAAGGCATGAAAAATAGAATATTCACCTTGAGTGAAAGAGAGATCCAAAACAAAGGCATGAAAGTAAACATGTAATGTTCCTGACCTGGCTAGTCTAGGAAACGTTGCTAATGTGTGTGTAGGATCAAGGGTTTACAGCATATAAATGACCATACAAATAATAAACACGACAAAGGACTGCAAAGTTTGTATTATGATATCTCAGTGGATTACAAAATGGTTGAATGCGGCTGCATAAACTGACAATACTCGACTAGATCAACAGACAAAGGATCTTAGCCGAAATACAAATAAGCAAGTGCGGTTGAATAAAATAACAACACTCGACTAGATCAAAAGACAAAAGGATCTTTAGCTGGAATACAAATAAGCAACTAAAAGATAATACCCAAAATATGGGAGTACTGCGGAATCAATGAAGAATGATAAAAGACCTGGATGATCTTCCCGGTGACTAGGGTGTGTCTTTCAACACCCAAATCAGCCAACGGGTGTCTTCCTCCTGGAATACACTAAACTATCTCTCCTGAGATGCACTCTTCTCCTCAATCACAAGTCATAATCTGCATAATGATGAATTAGGTCGCTGACCCTTCCTTTATAGCTTTCCAAAAACCCTAAATCATGCTGAAACCCTGATTCACCGTTGACTTCCAAAACCCTAAATCACTAATGAAACCCTAAATCACTGCTGACTTCTATTTTTAGCTCATAATGACTTAAAAGCGCTTTTAACCCTTTTTAGCTCAATGTCACTTTCTGAATATAACACCTGTGACTGGAGTGACCTGCAGTAACCCTATTGACCCCTCTTTGGCCCTAGCTATAGTCTAACGGGGCAGTTTAGACCATTAAGCCTCCTCTCTGGAACTCCTATTTGGAAAGGGACATTACAGTCCTCCCTTCCCGAAATTGCTTGTCCTCAAGCAATACCAGTCCAAGGTGCTACAACACCTGCTCACTCTCCCAAGTAGCATCCTCTACTGGAAGCCCTCTCCATCTGATCAAACACTCTCTGATGACCCTGTTCCTCAATTTCCGCTCCCGGAACTCCAAAACCTCCTCCGGAACTAACTCCAACTGTCCCTCCTCATCCAACGGGGGAAGCTCCTCTCATATGCTAATGAATTGTCCCACTGCTTTTTTTAGGCAAGACACATGGAACACGTTATGAATCTTGCTCCCCTCTGAAAGCTCTAGCTCGTAAGCAACCTCGCCNCCAACGGGTGTCTTCCTCCTAGAATACACTGAACTATCTCTCCTGAGATGCACTCTTCTCCTCAATCACAAGTCATAATCTGCATAATGATGAATTAGGTCGCTGACCCTTCCTTTATAGCTTTCCAAAAACCCTAAATCATGTTGAACCCTGATTCACCGTTGACTTCCAAAACCCTAAAT
>SNQJ01S0039887.1:18336-29502 GCA_010110895.2 Picea sitchensis
AAAGGTGGGCCGTCCAGGGCCATGCTAAAGTCAATCCTGCTCTCGGAACTCCATGTCTAGGACCTGTGGGCCTCGAGACATGATCTCCTAATTATCCCTAAAAGTGGGGGATAACAGGTCCTTTAATCTCTTTTGAAATCCTTTAAACTAAATTGCAGTTACTTGGATTCCAGAATCCAACAGGACATNAGGGCCCATCTTTTCTTCTTCTCAGCTGGAAGAAAGAAAAGGTGGGCCGTCCAGGGCCATGCTAAAGTCAATCCTGCTCTCAGAACTCCATGTCTAGGACCTGTGGGCCTCGAGACATGATCTCCTAATTATCCCTAAAAGTGGGGGATAACAGGTCCTTTAATCTCTTTTGAAATCCTTTAAACTAAATTGCAGTTACTTGGATTCCAGAATCCAACAGGACATGCCCAGCTTGAAGACTAGAATAAAAGAAAATAGAATGTCTTGGGCGTGTGATGCTGGATTTGAACATTTAGTGTGACAGTGCAGATGGTATTCTAGCATATTTTTAGAAGCAACTACTTCAGTTAGATGCTTTTAAAATAAGGTTGCCAAAGTAGGTCAAAGGCTACAATTTGGTGAAGTTAATAAGTGTATTTCTAACAGGAAATTTACCAAGCTACGCTGTGAGACTCTACTGGATTTTACTTGAGTTAATTTGCTGATGAGATTCAGGCATTTCTTTATTTTTCATTTTTAGTTTTCCCTTTAAAAATCTGGAAACTGTTTTTTTGTTGGATTATTTTGGAATGCTCATTTTCTTCTCGTTGGAACATCTTTCATGTTACTCTATATCAACATTTGCTGCTTTTCCAAGGATGTATTTTTCTGCCTATTTGCAGGTCATAGTTTTATTTATTTATTTTGTTTTGCTTATTTGGAACCGTTTTTTGTTTCCTTGCAACTCGTTATTTTTCGATTTTTGAATGAGATGTTAATCATGTTTGTTTTAAGTTGGCTGGTCTTGGTTGAATGCAATTTATTTGTTTGCAGAATATAAGTTAATTTTTGAATCTATTATAAAACTAAATTGATTTTTCTTTTTGCAGAGATGTCTTCCTACAATCAACTATGCCAATTGGCTAATTCGGAGCACCAATCTCTTTTCATCTAGGTTTGGTGCGACCTGAATTTTTATGTTGCTTCCAATCCAGTTTTTTGCATTTTCTTATTAAAAATTACCCTAGATGAGGTTCCGAATGAAGGTGCTAAAGGGATTGATCCCCAGTTATGTATACTGTCCTATCATAGAAGGTTCTTGCAGTAATTTGATGTAAATTGAGCAATTGATGACTGATGTGAACCCTGCCCAAACATGCTGTCTTTGTTATTTTATATCAATAATGAAAGAGAAGCTATTACTATCTCATTTAAGGTGATTTTAACAATTTCCCGGGCAGCAGATGGAAGAAAGTGTTGTTATGAAGGTTATGAAACTATGACTCTTGTTAGATCCTAATATCACGGGGAAATACATTACCATATTATATATAAAAACAGATACTTGCTGAGGTTTATGATGGTGGAAAGAGTAAATCTAATATTATCTACTGATAGATATTGTGAACAAATATAGGTTTTGCAGACTATGTTGAATTTTGAAGTACATGCTTATGATGAATCCTGTGTTTTTTGGCATTTTATATACAGATTATGCGATAATGTGGCATAATTATTATGTTTATTCAAGTAACTATCTGTATTAAAATTAATGTTTTAAAACTTGGTCTCGGACTCAGCCATGACTTGGATGTGTTTGAATTTAATGATTCTGTTTACKAAAAAATACATAAAATATTAAAATTTTAATGAAACAAAATATTTTWAAGATTCCAAACCAATAGAGACAAACCTGCAAAATCTATTCATGTATATATCWTGTAAGGGTGAATATATAAAAATGTCAYGAGTGCAATACATATCTGAAACAAAATACATAATCAATGAGGCTCTACATGGCCTCCAGTGTCCAAAAAACAACATGCTACAAGCTACTGGCCTACTATATCACTGATCAACATGATCAATTATCAAACTCATCACCACTRCTGGAAAATGGGATCCTTGATGTTGGCATTTGGCTGAGTCCTTGGACTTCTCATGGACATCTCTACAACTGCAGAAGTACTAGTAGAAGCATGGGCTGCACAGCTATGTCGGGTAGCAGCATTGCTCGCCATGTCTAGATCCACGCCTACTTGCCTACTGCTAGTGGATCCACATTCAAATCTCTAAATCTGTGTGCTGCAGGATTGTGACAAGTCGAGTCGGTTCAACTCAGCTGAGGTGGACTGGTTTGGTACCAAACTGGTTCCCCAAACTGTTTTGAAGATTGGGTTGGTTCAGCAGGGGACCAACTCGGTCAACAAGGCTGGGTCCGAGTTTGAGTTGACTGGATTTTAAAGCAGTGATTGAAATGCATGAAAACTTTTTTATGGCTTGTGATGCTCTCCATTTTTCCAGTGTTTATTAGTGATTTGGGCAATTTTTTGAGGTTCTTTTTATCCCAACAATGATGAAAAATTCCTAGTGTCATGATTATGTAATGTATCTATTTTTTGTTGTTTTTAATTTACTTTATCTTATAATCCTTCTTAGAGTGCAATCACAGGAGAGCTATGGAGTCAAAGCTTCAAGTTCTAGGAATAGAAGTCTGTTAGGGTAACATGGGTTCCTGCATTTTAGTAGCTGTAGATTTACAGCAAACTTTGAACAACAAGATCATTGCGTTTAGTGCAAAATGGTTCATAGCATCGATATTGGAATATGGGCTTTATTTTCTTTTTCGTTTTCTTGGTTCATTTTTGTTACTCAATTTTTTCTTGCTTGAAACTTATCTAAAGATAAAGTATACCATTTTTGTTGTTGTATATTATAGCACTTGCCTACCTAGTTAATGAATATAGCATGGCAATTTGAAGCTTCCCTTGCCTTATTTTGCAATTTAATGTGAAGTTACAAATTGGTAAAATCTCAAATCATGTTACAGGTAGTTTTCCATGAGCTCTTCTTTCTCTCAACGTATACTTTTGTTAAAGAATACAACACACCTTTTACAATCAAAGCATGCCATTAAGCAGTCATAATTTAAACTCAAATATACACTGAGAACATGCAGAATCATAATAATCTAATAGCTTTGCATTAACGTATCTTTCCACTGCACTGTTAATAGCAGGCGTTGTGGCAATGCTATATCATCTCTTTAGCCAAGCATCACAATGATCAACCCATGACCTTCAGCCTTGTTATTTTCAACCTTAATATTTATACAAAAGTCGCTTCTTATGTCTGCTCTGTTCTCTTGAGCTCAACCATGGTAACTTAGCACTAATGTCAGACCTCATTAGCTGCAATGAGCCAGGATTATCATTGAGCCTTACATGTGAACAAATTGAAGTGGACTTCTCTAATGATATCAACAGTAAATTGCAGGCATGCAGTCATTTCTATCCAGGAAAATGAAGGGAGAATTTTTTGAATATCTATTTTTAAATTTTTTTCATGCAACCTGTTGTACTGTTTGAAGCATCCTGCTGCCCTGCAGCCTAGAACTTTTTTCTTCAGTGGGTAGTAAATTGTAAGAAAAAGAAAATTGACAACTTCTATGTACTGCCACTTTTCACCGTTGTTTACCTCAGAGACATTACAAAGTTTGATATTCCGAGGGGATATGCAAGGGCAGCTACATGCATCATTTCTAATGCATGTTCCACTACTGGCAAGGTAACGGCTGAAAGAGTGCTCGACAAGAAAAAGCATTGCATGGACATGTCATTGGTAGCATTCTTTATACAGTACACGTTCTCTACCTTCAGAGAGAAAATTTAAATTAAGCTGTGCTGCATCTGCTTCTTTCTCCGAAGTCCCGAGGAATCTTGGTCCTAATTGATGGTGTTGGAACAGATAAATCTAAGAGTGCTCTCGAGTTCTCTCTCCAAGGTTCCCTTAGAGTTATACGACAATACTGGAACAAAAGAGAATTCCTTGGGATGTTTGGCCACATCCAACAAAACACGTCTTTCTTAAAAACAAATGCCAAGCCATGAGATATAGTCATAAAATGCACCTCGTCTGACGGCTAGGGCAATTGACTTGAATTTGAAGACAGGTGAAGCTTCTTCACAGACCCACTTCGCTTTACTACTCTTGACCATATTATTACTATCAAATTAACATTTAAGCATATAAAGTGATCGTGAAAAACATAAATATATTGACTTGAAGACAGGTGAAGCTTCTTCTCAGACCTACTTCTCTTTACTACTCTTAACCATATTATTACTATCAAATTAACATTTAAGTATATAAAGTGATCGTGAAAAACATAAATATGTATTTTGTATGCATCGGCCGAAAATTGTGGCATGGAGAATCTAATGGTATGCAACATTGAGACTGTAGTTTACAAGATACATGTGGGTCTTGCTACAAGGGTCTCCACTTTTCTCAATGTGCCAGATTTGCTTATCAGATAATTGGTTGACCTTGAATGATACGTCTTGTGCAATTGTGTTAAAGCGTTACTCAATTTTCATGACACTTGAAAAGTGGAATTTATAGAATGATCTTGAGAGCACTTTGGTTGAATTGTATGACAATTTGAGGTGCGATATTAGCAGGTTGGAAAACAATAATTTTGCAAAATTGTACAAGGAACCCAATGCAAATGCAAAGTGGAATTTATGGAATGATCTTGAGAGCACTTTGGCTGAATCATATGACGATTTGAGGTGCGATATTAGCAGGTTGGAAAACAATAAATTTGCAAAATTTGTACAAGGAACCCAATGCAAATGCAAGGTGGCAGGGTTGTAGGAACCTGATTTTGTTTTCTTCAATAATTGCATTTTCAGGAGAGGATGCATTCAAACCACTTCATAAACCCTTTCCTAGTTGTAAGATAAAAAAACTTGGATTCTAAGTATCTATTTTAAGTTCGAGTGGTATTTAAATAGCAATGGCTTCGAATGAAGAAATGTTCGAGCAAACCAACAACCAATGTATTTTGTTTTTTATTTATATACCCAAACCTTCTCTTTTGCTTTCCCTAAATTCCTAATTGGCTGATAACATAAAAATAAGAGCATTGTAGCAGCTAGTCTTAGGAGGGTGTATGAAATCTAATCGTTAGCAAAAGAAACTATTGGAGCATTTAAGAGGGGGTAAGACCCTATGAGTTTGGATTTTAGGTGGTTGTGAAATCAGTGGAATTGTTCAAATAGTTGTTTCACATCGGGCATGAATTCTCTACATGACCTACATGGTGCAATTGCATTAGAAATTTGAAGGAGGGGTGGAGGTTAGATGTTCACATTGTTTAGAGGTTGGGACAAAGTTGTATGATAGTTTTGGCAAAAACTATCATTTTTAGTTGAAAAGAGGTGTTAAGAGATCCCCCATGGTTGACTAAATTCGTGTTTAGGTAAGAGGCAAGTTTCCTTAACCAAGGTTTTTGGAGAAGAATTTGATGAATCAATTGTACTTATGGAGGTGGCATGGTTGGATGGAAATTTTTGCTGCAGTTCATCTCTTGAACGTTTGTTGTATTTACACTTAGATAATTGTTTTGAGGAACAATGAAGGTGCCCATTTGTGTTACATTTGGGTTGATTATACCATTCACATTGTTTGTGAAATAGTTGCTATATTGGTTTGAAGGCGTTTGATTGCAAATGCCATTATTTTGGTTTAGTTTTGACATACTTTGAGGGTAGACATTGTTATGGCTAAGATAGAGCGAGTTAGGCTAGGGAAGCTATGAGAAGAGGCTTCCATGGGTAATGAAAGCATGATTGGCATAACAAGAAGAATGGAGCAAGGAAAGCCTTCCCTTCATAAAGGAAGGGTTGATGGGAGCTATCTAGTTTAGTTGTCAAAATATAGCATTAGGTACCACACTACTAGAAGGAGGAAGTATCAAGCGAAGGTGCTTGGAAGGGACTTGGAGTCACCACCCGATTTTTGAGAAACACTAGAAAAGCTGGGAGAGGGGAAGATGGTGAGAGTTGGTAAGGGTTTAATCTTGTTCAATGCACCTATAACTAGTAAATTAGAGTTTCTATGCGAGTTTAGTTAGGTTGATTTGTAGCATTGATATATTAACTAACAAAAATAAAATGAAAAAAGACAACAATGGTTTATTGACCTCTTTCCTCTTATGTGTACTCATTAATATGTGAAAGGAAGTACGAGTCTAAAAATAGAGAAAATGCATCCTATCTAACCCATCAACTCAATACAAACAATGAAACAAGATGCATTATATTAACCCAACTTCTTTGGTGTGCAAACAAATGGGGACGGATCCTAGAGTTTATTTCCTCCTCAGGTGGGTGAAAACATTTTGCTAGGTGTGAACTATCTATCCTAAACTAAAACTAGTCTACATCAAGCTGCTTGGGCTTAAGAGAACATGAACAAAGTGGCAAAGAAGGGTTAGAAACCTAGATTACATGCTTATGGAGTTGTTTTTTCGCTTGTGGAAACAAACAAGAGTTTAGTATCTCCAATATAACAAAAGAAAACAAGTAAGACATGAACATAACGAAAGATACATTAATGAAATGGAAGCATGTATGTCCCAAGTGTCCTTATTGAAAATGTTATGTCCTTGCTCACAAGCTTATGTTGAAGCTTCCTTTGAGGTGGGGATGAAGGTTGACAAAAGTTGGCTAGGTAGGAATACACAAATACCACAAGATGCAATTAATTTATCCAATAAAGGAAGATCCAAACCAATGAAGCACATGCACTAATTATAATAGCCTCTAACATGTGGATGATTGATGGGGATAACAAATTTGAGTTGCAAGCCCACGGGCATTGAAGGTGGAAGGAGTTTGCTAGAATATAAGAGACCTAGGAATTTGACAGTTTTTAATTATATAAGAAAGAGATAGGATAGACCTTAAACAATGAGCATGGTAGTGACATAAATAGTCAAGGGAATGCTTGAAAGGTGTAGTGAGTTGTTGCACTCATTGTTGGAAGGGTGTTCTATCCATACTAGTCAATTTGTAGGTTTTGATTTTTTGTACCACGAGGGACATGACCATACCATAGGTAACTTTACATGTAATAGGCCATTGTTATGTAGAAAAGTGCACATTGTGGGCCACAAGTATGCTCTAGGATTAGGAAGTTCGAGTAAGTAAACTCCTTAAAGAGCATCCCCTAACATATTAGGTATGTTCAGAGACTCAATGTAGGCTCCTCAACTAGTGCAGGAGGCCTAAGATTGGTCTAATTTATGAGGGTTTCGCTGAAATGGGTTGGCTAAGGAGTCTACTAAAGCCAAACATGTGTGACCAAAGATGAAAGAGACCAAATCTAGGCTAAGGGATTCTATCAAGGTGTTAAACATCAAACGAGAGACCATAATCACATGTCTAGATTGCAGCACACATGTCATCATTAGGATGAGTTGGAGAACCTTGATATTGTCATAACACAAGTTGAGTATAGGTAATGCACAATAGAAAACTCCACACGACATCCAAGTGGATATGTGTATAGTTAATATGAAATACAAAAACTATAGCTAGAAATCTAAGTACTAAAATAAAAATGTGATATTAGGAAACTACTTTGAAATAAAACAAAATCCAATCTACTTGCAAAAGTAAAGTATTGAAAACAAACGTCCTATTCTAAATTATTGTGCAWGTCCTATGTGAATGGAGCTGGGAGAAGAGAGTGTGTCATGATGTTTTTGTATTTTTCAAAGTGGTTCAAAGCAATGCTAATCCATTTGTAAAAAAACGACCAATGGGGCAAAGAGATCCTTTCTCGAAAATAGTAAAAMAAAATTGAAATGTGTTAGAAAATTATAATACTTTTGTGAGATTTATGTGTGGATGTCTTTTTATGCTTAAAGAGGTCTTAAGGGGATATACAAGCTCTTTGAAAGCTTGCAATAATCCATCTTATAGGTCTTTGTGAAACAAGTTGTTTTGGTTCTGTTTAAGATATTAATTGGACTAAAAGTGTACGATACATTGTTTTTTGTTACCAATTCCTATCAAAATACAAAGTTAAATCCATTGGAGTAAGAAACAACTATTGCGATTCATTGTTTTGAAACATAGCTAATGTGTATATTTATTTGAAAATAAAGTAGTTTTAGTGGTCAAACCAAGGCTAAATTCTAAAGGAATGATGGGTTAGTAAAGCTTGGACATAACATTGCTTTGGATCCCTCGACACTTTCTTTGAGATGCAACAAATATAAAAATTTAAGTAAGGATAAAATAAAATAAAACTTGGATTTTGACATAAAAACTTCATTTGACTATTAATAAAATTATGTGTAGAGCTTTTATATAAAAAAAGGCAAGCCACACATGCAACCTCCACAATAACTAGTAGAATCTAAGCAAAACTCAAAAAACAAGATGGCTTATGTCGAAAAAATTGATAATAAGTTCAAAATAAATAAAGGTACAATGAAACAATAATCATAGGGCATTGTGCTCAAGCATAAAAAATGAACAACCAAGTGAATAATGGATGAGGGCTCATCATAGTCATTTGGTGGTCCCCAAGGAATAATTGATAGATCATTGGTGGCCGCACACTACTCCTAGCCATCTTTTATTGGCCTTAGAAATACCAAGTGTTGAGAAAATAATTTGTTGTTATGCACTAGGGCAAGAGGTCAATTATGCCTACATTCTTTCCTCTCACGAAACCCTTTTTCCAGCTATATGGTGCAACTTGATATTGCCACAATGAGAATGCATTAACAAGTTCGAGAGGGGCCACATGTTTCCTTGCTCATGTTGCACAAGCCCTCACCCCAAAACTCTAATAGTTGTGAATGCACCATTTCCATATGAATTTTTTGTGCTTGCACTATAATATGTAAGGATAGGCCTAGACAAATTAGTTCACTGTCATACCACAAGAATGTTTGTGATGGCTCTTTATCTTTGAGTGATACTTCATTATGTTTCTTCCACAAAAGGAAACACTTCAACTCGAACAAGCATCCGAGTATAATGAAACTCTATGGCCAAAGTAAAATTGTCTCTTACTGGGGTTATCTCTATGCAATGGAGGTCAATATGAATGGACAATAGAGGGACTCCGCCTAAGCCCAAGTAAACTTGTCTAAGGGACAAATCTAGAACAATTTCTTTAAGGTTTTGACTTGCTTGCAATAGGGGCATCATAGGTTTTTGAAGTCCTAGATATGTTAATCTTTTATCTATAGGCAACCCCCCAATAACCAATGAATAGAATAAAATATTTCTTTAGATTTATTGTTGGCTTCAAGAGGCTTCACAATGGAACAAGATAAGTTCTCTGCTTGGGCTCAACTTGCCACAATTTGTTCAAACAACCCTCAAGGAAAGGCTTAAAACAAATCCACTTGTAGCCAAGAGAAGAGTTGTGTATTTGGTGGATGTTATTGAGAAATATCATTTATATTCTTATCATTAGGCACAAGGTGAGAAACTTGATTTTTGTCCACTAAACCCTATAAAAATTAGCATTTGAAGTCATTAAAGGTGAACATTCCCTTATTGATCCATTGCTTTGAGATTTCATGATTGTGCCTTTTTATATGAAGCAAAACTAACCACTGTTCCTTTTATCAATTCCTTTTATGATTATTCCTAAGGGCATTGAAGGTATGCTAACCTAATATCTCCATGGTAAAGCTATTAGTATCCAACAATAGTTTTGAAACTACATTAAAACTTCAAGGTAGGGAGGGTTTGGTAAACCTTGGATCTCCTATTGTCTTGAAAACCTAAGTTCATTCTAGGAGTGTAAGTTAAACTATTATGCTAAGCCAATTGAAGGACATTGGAAACAAAAACTGAAATGAACACACTTTGATGATTAGGGAAACACATCAACCTCTCAAGGTGAATGTTAGTCGGTATATTCATCAAAATATTTCAATGTTACTTCGATAATGAAACAAAATGAAATCTAAAACTGATATAGCTAAGTTGAATATAAATTCAAATAAAACATGACATAATTATACCATAACCACAATTACCAATTTATAATTGAAGATTTGATTAAACGTTAGAAAACAAGAAAATGAATTCAACAAACCAACATCTATTATGTTAGATAGCTAAGAAAGATGCAACAATTACCTATCAAAAACTTATATAACAACACTCAAAATAGTTTTGAAGAGCAAATATTGAAACCAAAACCACTTCCAAATTCTCCACATGATCCTCTTGTTACAAGTTAAATCCCTATGTTTATAGTCTTCTTGGAGTGTAGTTTGAACTTTGTCATAGGCTTAAAATTTAACACCAAGGTTCAAACTAGATCCCCTTTGGAAATCCCAAATGTCAATTGTACATAAGCCCTAAGTTCTATCTCCAAGCTTTTGAATATAAACATTTACAATTTTTGTTCTTTTGACAAACTCGACTCCCTAGAAAAACACAAAGGGTTCACCATATAAAATAAGGATATAATCCATGAGGTGGCTAGTCCTCGCCTTCTAGGTTGAATGATTTGTTTGCATATGTGGATGCTATGTGATATACAAAGTCTTTATAGTATGTATCAATATGCGTGTTCACATGATTGCACTAACAAACACTAACTTCTCTCTGAATGTAGTGTGGGAGAAAATGTGACATTCATTATATTGGTTGCTAAATGTGCTGGTAGGTAGTGCTTGGGTAGAACATGTGGATTTTGTACATGTCGTGATTGAATAATATTAAGGTTATTTTTAAGGCTACATTCTTAATTTGCCATAGTTGATCATTTGTCGGTATACTCGTTGTAGAGAAACTTCACTTCTCATAATGCAAAAAACTATCAACTCTACTATGATCAACTTGATCATAAACGAACCAACATAAATTCTTAGGATGCAAAGATAAGCAAGGGGCAAGATAAACCTCACATTTTTGACATTCAAAATATAACTATAACTATTGCTATAATATTGCAGACCCACATATAATCTAGGCATGCAACAAGATACAATCACATGTTTAAAGAAAAGGGAACCTAGATGGATGCTGTTGAAATAATGTAACTGCGAAGAGCATTCTTATTATTATTGGATTAAATCCCCATTGCGGATTAATCATGTCATTATTATTATTATTATTGTTATTGGATTAATCCCCATTGTGGATTAATCATGTCGGTAATTGTATA
>SNQJ01S0039887.1:30086-43869 GCA_010110895.2 Picea sitchensis
CAATTTATCCCTATCTTTTTGTAGTGATATTTCCCTTGAGTTGAACTTCGATAAATACGCGAAAGTCCCTTAATTATTGAATCAAGTGTTTGAACTTGGGTATGTTTATGTTATTTAGATAATAAATGCATCATCGTAAATACTTTCTAGGTTGATGAAGAGTCTTGTAACTCATTAATAGTGCAATTGATTGCAAGCATTAGTTTCTAAACATTTTGTTAATATGTTTTTGGAAGAGACTTTAAGTTTGTAGTCCTTTATTAGAAAAGATTCAAGGTATGGTGAATTAATAAGTAATTCAACATAAACATTGTAGGTTATGATTTTTATGTTGTAGATTGGTTTGGTTAATTTTTGAGGGAAAAACCAAGGACATATAGTATTCTAGGAATATATTAAACACACATGTTACAAATGGATTATTTTAAAAGCACCGTTTGAATTGAAACTCCAATCCAATTATTGCATTACCATTTTTTACTGAGGTTCTCATAAATGTTGATCATTGTGAGTAGTTTGGAAAGTTGAAACATTGTTGTTCTCATCAATCTCCATGAGGCCAATGCACTTCACACATATCCAAATATCCTAGACTAATACATGTGAAATAAGCCAATGAGAGGGCCAATGATGTTGTAGAAATAGGTGTTATTTAGCCCATAATATCCACAAAAAGCATAAGATCTCAAATTAGTGTTACATAGGTGCCCATGCATTTTTTCCCCATAATATTGTTAAATTACCAACAATTCATGTGTGGATATGATAGAATTGAAGCATCCAATTATGGAACACCAAAATATAAAATATTACATCACATGTACTATGAATATACCATAAGTGCATATTCACATGGATAATTGTTTTAGAATGATGCTATCAATAAAATCACCTCACAAATGTTAYGAGAATAGAGATACTATAGCATGCATTGAAAAATTGTTATCCTCTTCTTTATGTCTTCAATATAAACCATCCAAATATAACCATCTTATATATTTGGTGTAATACTAACCACAACTCTAAATTGTGAAATWGGGAATTTGAGAAATTGTTATCCTCTTCTTTATGTCTTCAATATAAGCCATCCAAATATAACCATCTTATATATTTGGTGTAACACTAATCACAACTCTAAATTGAAAGAGAGAATTTGAAAGAAACATGGTCACTAACACTAAGTAAAATAGCTCCCTTTGTGGATGAATGTGCCCTTTTCTTTGTGCCTTGTCTTTCCATTTTGACTAATTGTGGAGAATAAGAAGGCAATTCCATACTACCCATACACAACTCCCACGATCTTTCACACAACCATACACCCATCTTCACATGCTATTGGTCGTACATAGGAATATACTGCACAGGTCACAGGTCCGCCATACATAGCAATTAGAATTTTATTGTATAGGTTTGGCATATATTAGTTAATTTGCCTCTCATTGTTACACTTATATATCTATTGTCATTAGCCTTCATATGAATTGTCATCATCATTATTTGATTTCTTTGTATGCTATGATTATGTACAACACCTTTTTTCTAATCACATGTGATTCCTACAACCTCCTTTACTCCCTTTTGACTTTCCATATAGAAGGGGTGTTTATAACCCTTCATTCATAATTTTTTTTACATTAGCATTTTATATCTTAGAGTCGGCTTGGCTTATAAAGCCAATTTATAAAAAGTTAAACTCAAAACTTTATATACATAGTATATAAAGAAAAATAAAATTAAAAAGATGGATTCTACAAGAAAGAAGACAAACATTAACATGGGTAATGATGATGAATTACAAATAGATGATCATTGTGATGAATGTTAATCCTATAGCATCAAACAAGTTATGGATAATATAAAACGATTGTCAAAGGAATTAAGGGATAAAATTGAGAAGTCAATAGAACATTTTAAAAGATGATGGTTAGAATTAATAAAGGGAAACAATTGTCGTAGATGTAGTAAGAGATGGATTTCAAGATATCGATGTGAAGACCTATTATTACACTAATTAAAAATAATAGATGGAAATAAAGCATAAATCTCGAACCTAGGAATGAAATCATTATTGGGTATGATTCAAAATATGACAATGATAAGGAAATGCCAAAAATATCATTAGCTTCAATCCCATGCACCTAGCAAAATAAGACTAAAGATTGGGTCCCCCAAAAGGAAACCACTAATAGAAAAACAAGTAGAAGAATCGACCACAAAATATATTCCGCCTCATACAAGGAAGGTTTATAAGATCTAAGACCCAAGAAAAGAGGAAAGGAAACTTATAGATCCACTTGCAACCATGACATAAAAATTACAACCTAAAACCCTAAAGCTAAAAGGAATCATAAAATATAAAAATTTAACAGTACTTGTAGACTCTAGAAATACTCATAACTGTATAGATATCAATTTTGCTAAGCTACTAAACCTTTTTGTGTAACCTGCCAAGGACCTATTCACAATTATGGTCGTTGATGAATAAACATAAATTGAAAGAGTTTAGATCTATTCCATTTCTAGTTAAGTAGGGGGTATGGCTTGCCCACAATGCCTTGATTTTTGAAATAGACATGTTCAAACTTTCCATATTTTTGCACAAGTTGTTTCAATGTTTAAATTTTGTAGTTTGCAAACTAAGGAGAAATCACCCAGAAAAATTGGTGAACTTATGATTGATAAGAGTAAGCCTTGGGGTTTTTATGATGAATCTTGCTAGGGTCAAGGCCATACATGTGGGGTAATGGGTGTTTTTTACTTTTCTGATTCTCATTTCATAAATTTTAAAGAAAATTTGGGTAGTGGGGAAAATCTAAAATGCTCTGAAGTCTSAAGTAGTACACACAAGTCTGGAGTAACGAGTATAAGTTGGTGAGAGTATTATTTTGTCTTCAATGTAYAATTTTTAAATCTTGGTGGAAATATTTCATGAGTATGGGATCTGTCACTTCATAGGTTATCACTTGGTGTAAAAGTCTCAACGCATAAGTTGTGAGACCCCAAGGGTAACTTAGACAAGCTACCCAYTGCCTCCTCAATAATATTTCCTTTCTCTCTTTAGACTATATGAACTTTATCCTAGGGGGAGATCCCTATTGTTAACCCTATGGTTAACTAAGCTCAATATCCTGTAGATAAAGTTGGAGCAAAGGATCTTAGAAAATAGAAATAGTTTTGGATATTTTTATATTTTTTGGTGATGGATGAAAGGGAAGGCTAGTGCCTTATTTTGTTTGGGATATGGGGTTTAACATGAAACTTTAGAGGGCCATTCTTATGAAGGATTAGGATATAATTAATAGCCAAAGACATGTAACAAAAACAACCATAATTTAGCAACTAAAGGTCACACATTTGAAGGAGTAAAGGGTCTATGAAAATATCCACTTTCAAGACAACACAAGGGTGGCTTTGCATAAAGTTTCCAACTAATTAAATAACTCTACCGATGTCAAAAGCATAAAGTTTTATCTTTTTAAGACGAAGGAAACAAAGAAGTCGAGGAGTAAGATCTATCACATATAACCTCTTCCAATGTAGCAAGATTGCTCCTGTATGGCCCTTGAGTCAACTTTGACATCCACAAATCTACAATGTTGGATACCAATAATTCACCAAGAACAATTCACCTCACATTCAACAAAGTAGTAAAACCATCTCACACTAGCTTAGAAAAAGATAGAAGCGATTTTATTCCAAAGCTTGAGAGAACATTCAACTCACACACTACAAATGGAGAGAGAAAACCCTTATATGGGTTTCAAATCTATCTCCTTTAACAATAAATAAGTATCTGTTTTCCTAGAACCATTATTCCTCCAAGTAATAACAAAAAAAAACCTTCTCAGGTAAAGGTTTAGGGTTGCCAAGTCCTTGGGTACCTGCTGAGAATGTTTGTACTTGCCCGAGACACAAGAAAATCCAAGTATGCTTGTAATATGTTAGATGGACAAGCAAGTTAAACTTACTGTCCCTAATTGAAGAAAAAATAAATGATATATGTCAGCATGTAAAAGGTAGTATAGGTTGCAAAATAAGTTATAAAAGTCTAGTTGAATAAACAAGAGACAAGCTAGTAAAGACTACTTTGTCTCAAGAATGAAAGAACAAGACTTTAACATAAAAGCAAGGCTATCATATAATATCTCTGCAGTGAAATTTATCAGCCTTATGGCTGTATCAAACCAAGATTTATAATAGAAAATTTAACCAATAAAAATAACACTAAATTAGCCTAAAATATGTGCCTAGGTTAGTAGTTTGTTAGGGATAAGTTTTAACAAGTTTCTACGGTTAGTTTAGGAGTTATCTAGGTTTAGAGGGTTAGATATCTGCAACCCTAATGGCTGCAGGTTAGTTTTATTACAACAACAAGTTTTAGTGTATTAAAGGGGACACATCAATGAGACAAGATAGCCTAAGGCTCAAGGGACGATACCCAAGTGAGAGAACTTCAAAACTTCAACTTTTCACGTTTACCAAGCAATGTTTTATTTCTCCAATGTAGCGATTAGTGCCTTTGATTAATGGGTTAATGGGGTCAAAAGTAAAGAGCTAGAGCTACTACCTCCTTGGGGGTATAAATCCTCTTATTTCCAAGGCAAGTAACCTAGCTAGGGTTTGGTCTAAGGGGTGTATGTCCTTATACTTCCTTAGAAAACCCCTGTAAACAATAATTCTATGCTTAAATTTATGGTGGAGTTAAGGTAGGGGTGTATGCAATTATACTCCCTACTTAGCCTTATCAAAAATCAACCTTGAGCATTAATTACAAATGATAGCAACAAGTAAAATGTCTTACCAATCCAAATAGAAACAAGATGAACCATAACATGCCAAGATAAACCACCACAAATAGCTAGAAAATACCTCCAAGAGCTATCACATCATCATCATGTAGTCCATAACCAAAGATAACACCATACCATAGCACAAGAGAAAAAAAATCTCGAAGGTGGTGAAAATTTCAGTCCTTAGCTCTTCACAATGGGAGAATTATGTTTTAAAATGAGACTCCATGATATCTATTTATACGAAATGTCTATCACATAGTTTGTCCACTTTGAAAGGGTAAAACATAATATAAGGGGCCCACAACCCTTATATTACCCCTTGCATCAAAATAATGTTAAACAATTCATCTTAAAATTCACTTTTACACAAAAAAAACCCTAAAGTAAGATGACGTCACCCCTTTAGGGGACGTTTTGGCACTTGAGCAAGTCGTTGGAGAATATGTGGAAGTTGTTGGGGCTCTTTGAGCCTCCTCATCATGTGCTAAGCCATCTCCATGTCTCATCTAGTGGAAATATTCCAAGTGTCAATGTACAACTCCATCACCACCAAACCCTAGCCCCCCTCATGACATCAACCCTCAAGGAGGTGACGTTTTTCCTTTCCTAGGAAAGTCGTTTGGGTGGTAGGAGATATGTTAGGTTGATCATGATGTATTCTATGCCTCCAAAGGCACATATTTGTCATCCGATATGCGGGCCTTAGGCATCCATCCTGTGGGCTTCTTGCCCATGAAAGCGCAAGCTAGGTTTGTTCTTCCAAAACTGACCACCAAGCAAGGTCCTGCAAAACAAAAGGGTACACCCTCCAAAGATCTCAAGTCAAAGATATCATGACAAGTGTAAACCACGTCTAATAAGAAAGGCACCTAAACCTGTGCATCAAAACTACCTCATCAAATTAAACAAATGCTCAAAACCCTATACAATTGACTAAGTTTAAGTATGGGAGGGGTGTCATAGGAGTCCTATTGGGTAGACAAAATACCTCAAGTAGGGGATGCTCCCAAGGATTGCCTTTCAAGGTCATGTAATGGATGATGAGGTGGAAGGGGTTTATACTTCATAGGTAATTGAGTTTTATGATATATAAGGGCTCATATTATCTCATTCATGGGTGCCTTTGTAAAGGGTGTGTGGCACCTTTATTTGCAATGGATTTTTTCCAAGTCCATCTTCTTTCCATTCTTTGTTTCTTTCATGTTTTAAGGAACGCGTTGAAGGCCACTTTCCTGGCGTGGTGTCTATATAATGACATCGTCATTCACAAATATATTGAGGAAATGAGAAGGATTACTCGCGATGAGACCCCCTTTCTCTCAGTTGTGTAAATGAGAGCCACAAACCTGGATTGGTGAACAGATGAATACCGCTAAATACCCATGATCATAATAGGTCGGATCGTGATGAACCTCCCATCCTCCAACTAACCCCTTAAGGATTCATTATCATTTATTCTTGTAGGTCCCCCTTTTCTTACAGAGAATAATTTCATTGCTTTCTCGGGGATCCCCGGGAAAAGCATCTGGAAGGTCTATATCTAGGMTTTTTTATCCAACAACAATCCCTCTGGGCCTTTAGCCCCTTCTTCCCATGAAATGAGGTACACGCCCTTCTAGGGTCACTAAATTCAAAGGATCTAGAAGATGACAATATGATGGGAGTGTAATGAGTGGAAAGTGGTAAGTATGGTCGGGAATGGTACGATAACCCCTTAAGGGACCCCTAGTCACAAATCTTCCCCAAAGGTTGGCCACTTACTAGGAAATCTATGACACTCACCAAGGTGAAACAAGGTCAAAGTTATAATGTACAAGCAGACGTTATATAATCAAAATCAACTTAAATACATGTTCAAATGCCTTAAATATTAGGGTGATTACCTGCCACACTAACTGACTTGTACCGCATGGAGCAATACTCATATTCCTTCCATAAGCTAGCTAGCGTGGTGGATGCGCTGACAATGGATTAGAATGTGGTGATAGAGTGGGATTTTGTATGTGCAAGTGGAAACTACTGGTCATGTAATCTCTCGACACTCCATATATGCAACCTGAGGGCCTTGTAACATGATCTCCATATTTATCCCATAAAATGGGGATAACAGTTCCAATTCCCAATCTTCTTCCTCTTCACAATCTATGTAGAATAATTTCTTGTCACTGCATTTATGCCCCTTACTATACTTGCTTTCACAATTGAAACATAGTCCTTTTTCTATTCTTTTATCCATTTGTTGAGGTGTTAACCTTGTCGTTCGAGTTATACTTGTCTTATGAACCCCAAACCAATCTCTTCTTTCTGTTTGTTCTCCAATGGTAGACTTGTGTGTATCCTTATTCTTGGCTTGAATATGACGAGCATATTACATAGCTTCCATACTATTTGTAGGGTGTCTTAAGAAAATCTCACATTTAATGTCCTCTTGTAATCCACCCATGTAAAATTGCAACAATTATTCATCACTTATGTCATCCACCCTTGTGGACAATACCTGAAATGCTGAATTATAATATTCAATATCACCTAAGTGCTTGATTCTTGTCAATTGATTGAAGTAGTCATGTTCCCAAACTTTCCCATATTGTGCTTCTAAGTCTATTGTAAATAAACCCCAAGTATAATGATAAAAATGGGGATGCCTTTTCACTATCCATTGGTACCATTGATATGGTTTTATCTCGAACTTCAAAGTTGCTATGCGAATCCTTTTATTATCATCCATAATATTATATAGTTCAAAATATTGCTTTATTTGTTTCACCTAGGTAAAGACCTTTATTCCATCAAACTTCTTTAATTAAATATTTGGCAAGTTGAATTTATGACCCCCACCATAATTAACTCCACTATTAGAGTTAAATCCACTCGAAAATTTCTTATTATCGTTAGGTTGTTCGACATGAATACTACCTTTATTTTCATGGGTTCCTGGCATTTTGATATCTCCTTTAGAGCGTCTCCCATCTAGATACTGAAAGATCATGGAAGACATGGAATTTTGCAGTTCCTTCATGGATTTTTGTATTTCTTCTTTATTTTCATCCATCTTCTTTTTCATGTCATTCTTATTTTCTTCCATCTTATTTTCCATTTCACCCATCTTCTTATCTATCTTGTTTTCCATTTCATCTAGATTTATTTTCATATCACTCTTATTCTCATTCATCTTCTTATCCATCTTGTTTTCCATTTCATCCATATTTATTTTAATAGTTTCATCCATCTTGTGTTCCATTTTTTCTCTATTTTCAGTGATCCTCTTTTCCATCTCACGGTAAATCTTATCGATTTCATCTTGAATCATGGTTGAGATTTCTAGAGGTTTAGCTAGTGAAGTAAATTTTGGAGGAGCCTTTGGATCTATGTAAGGAAATAATAATTATCCTCTTTTTCCTCTGTATTAAAAATTTTGAATCACAATAAAGAGATCTTCCAATAAACAATTATGCCAATTGTAGGTTGCGTACCTTTTAATCCCTTAATTTGGAGTCCGTCCTCCTGGCCAACCTTCCTTCTAATGTATTTCTAAAATTTCGGCCCTTATGAGTTTGAAATTTCGGCCTGAAGCACTTTGAAATGTCCTCTCTGCAATTCCACATGTCTGACCAAAATTGGATGTGACAAGTGAAAGTTAGGGTAACTTTCCCAAACCTTGCTGATTTTTGGCCTTTCTGAGAGAGCGAGCTTGTACAAAATCTCATGTATCTAATTTTTAATACCTGATTCTGAAACTTATACCATAAATACTATGGCCTATCCTATTTCCAATGCAATAGGTCTCACATAATTTGTATGATCCTCGCTGAAGAAGATATGACTGTTTTACCCAAAACACCTGCTCGAGACTGGTTATAGGACTAGTTTACAAACCCTATATTCCATAGGGTATATATGCAAAATTATAACGACCCAGAGGATGAAATTTTAACCACAGGTACCTTGATATGTCATTTAAATAACCACCAATTTTCGTTATCTGAAGCATCCCCCCAAAAAAGTTATAGAGAAAATTTCAAGATGACTTGCTTGAAAAAGCAAAACCCTAGGACCAATGCTATGATACAAAACGTTATGATCCAATGCCTTAAAAAATGAGAGAAAGTCAATGAATTATAGTCCACTTCGAGGGAGAAACCTCCTTTTACAATAAATCCAATTCATAATACAATATGAGATGAGATGATGATCCTAATACTAGGTCTCCTTGATATATATATATATATATATATATATATATATATAAGAGAAAAAAGGGGTACAATTATGATGAAAGGGTGCAATGAAGGGTTTTTAATTGACCTACACATATAACACTAGAAATGTAATAATTCAATATCTAGGGTTTATCTAACACACCCAACCCCTAAATATCCTTTCTAGGGGTGGGGCATCGAATGTTCGCTTTTACTGGTTCATTTTCAGTCCTTGACTTAAGAAAAACCCTCTTTAAGGGCTTCCCTGAAACTTACATCTCTTACTGTTCACTTGAACCAGCTCGTAGGGTCTTCCTTGTGACCTTGGGCTAAAAAATGGGAGCTAAGAACCTACATTACCAAATGTTTTGGCACTTCAGAAGTTCCTGGTCTTTGGGAGTTCGGTGAGTGTGTCTCACGGATTACCCTCCGGATCTGTCACCATGTGTACCTAGCACCTACAACCAAGATTTACTCCGGCTTGTCAACCTCCAGGGAAAACTCGTGCGTTTATAAGTCACTGAATACCCAGAATCCTAGATAATTATGGATTTGTGGACACATATCCCTCCAGTTCAACGGTCTAGATTTACTCTGCGACTCCGACGTTCGGTAGTTTCGGCGCTAGACCTTTCCAAATATCCGAAGTAAGATTTCACCGAAGATCTTAACGCCTCCCCTCCTATGCTCAATCTAACGACTGAGAGCGATCCATACTGGATCCCTAGATCGACAGTCCTCATCGATTCATGACTTCAACCTTCAACTACTTTCGAGGATTGTGGAGTCACAAGTCTCGAAGTCCTGAAGCCGAAAGAGCTATCTCCTTTTGGACTAGCGCATGGTTCCTAGGCCCTGGTTACATGGGTCCTTTGGGGAAAACTTAGGGGCTAAGCGCGGATCCCTTTTCACAACAAAGGGGTTAAGGACATGGGCATGAGCCCTCGGTCAGATGGGTGAATAGTCTAAGGGAAAAACACCCTTCTCCCACATAATTCAGACTTAACATTCTCGCTAAGGTAAACTTCACAGGGTTTGCATGACTTAGAAATTTCAGTTGATCCTACCTCGAATATCCCACAGACTCACCTTCCATGACTCTCTAACAGTTAAATGGAGATAATTCCAAGGTCACATAGATATAGCAGTTCACAGGAATCGAAGAGAATTTCTAATAACTGTTCAAATATTGAGAGACTGAATCATAAACACATACATTTCATCGTCACATCTAATATAATGCACAAAGTACGTAAATAATTATCAGAACTGGAAAATGTGAAGCAACTGATGAAAGGGGTGTTCGTTTACTCCCAACCATAGGCACACCCACTTCTACTATATTTACCACTGGCCACCCTTGAGCTAGACCATGATGCTCTGAGAGAGATTCTTTCTCTTTGATCCACAACAGTCAGGGACAAAGGTTACTCTCCTTCTCCCACAGAAACTGGGCAACTKGTTTTCTCTGCTCCAAGCAAGGAGKTCTGCACGAGTACTTCCTCAATCACTCATCAGCCTTGTTTATGAGCTCATAGAGAAACCCTACCCCAAKCTTCTTACAACCAAAACAAGCTTTCTTCTCAGCTTTTCTCTCTACTTCAGAAGCAAAGTATATCCACTGCTCTTCTCTAGAGAGTGTTTTTCTCTACTCTTCTATCTCGTAGATCTGTCTCTATCCTTGAATTACCTCATTTATTTCCTTAATTAGAAAGGTTGTGTGGGTCATAATCCCCATTCGTGGTCAATTATGGAAGACTTACATATGGGGTAGGCGTAAACGCTTCGAAAAAGTCTTACTTTGGGAGATTTTGAAAGGTATACCAACGAAACTCTCGAACACCGGAGTCATAGATTAAATTTGGACCATTGAACTAGAGGGACACACGTCCACAGATCCACGGTTATCGGGGACTCTGGGTATTCAACGAATTAGAAACGCACGAGTTTTCCTCAAAGGTCAGCAAGCTGAAGTAAATATTAACCATAGGCGTTAGGTACACGTGGTGACAGATCCACTGTGGTTCGGAGGGAAAGCTGGGAGACACACTCACCAAAATCTTGAATGTCGAACTGATGAAGTAACATGGACCGTCGATCCTTGGATCCTTTAGGATCCTTTCGAATCATCAACCTAAGGGACCCACCTTTGACTACCTGACTAACTAAGAATGAGTCATGGAGAGGAACGTGGCCCCTACCTGTTCCCCGTCAAGTGTTGACCATTGAAATAGGATCGTCAGATGAGGGGGTACATGGAAAGCGATCCTGTAGTCCAGAGATTCTGTACTCCGGAGGAAACCGACCAAGAGATTACAAAGTATGAACTCGCCAAAGTCACGAGTTCCGAAGTGGATCTTGACCGTTGGTCGAAAAGGACATGTGGCGTAAGATCCTGTAGTTTGGAGACTTATCTCTTTAGGGGATTTGCGTCGAGAGGGTTTAGTAAGCTCCGAAGTCACGAAGTAGCGAGAGCTGTAGATCTAAGGATCTATGTGGAATCCTACTGATTTTTAGATCAAAGGGATGGGTAGTTATCGATCTAAGATGATGTGGCTCGATGATGTCATCCGAGGTGACGTGGATCCACATTACACGTGCCACATGTCACCTAGTTTTGGAGGATTCACATACCCATTGCACCTCTTAGAGTATGACATGTGTCACTCCTATCGAGGACACATGTCACTCTTTGAACCTTGCCGCGTGTCAACCTCTGGTTTTGCTCACCTAGCATACGTGCCTGGTGACGTATTCGGGATCCCGAGGGTTTGGATATCTTTGGAGTTTGAAAGATTCAGGGAAAGGTACAACATAGGAACGATCGACATAAATATATGATCTCTGAAATGCCCAAGCCACATCACAGGAATGTGGGAGGTGTGAGTATAGGTCAATAAAGGGAGGTCTGAACTCCGATCATCGAAGGACTAAGTACACGTGGTGATATTTCAAAAATTCAGGGATTTGGAAAAAGGTGTATCACGCATAAACTGCCGAAGCCCCCCTTCTTAACTATAGGATCTCGGTGGTGAACGTAGACCATCGATCTCCTCCCCTGTTTGACGATCGAAGAAATTTGACAACACCCTTGGAACTCCCGAAGACCGAGAACTTTCGAAGTGACGAAACCTTTGCTAACGTAGGTTCTTAGCTTATGGGTTTCAACTCGAGGTCACGAGGAAGACCCCACAAGTTGGTTCAAGTGAACAATAAGAGATGTAAGGTTTGGGGAAGCTCTTAAAGAGGGTTTTTCTTAAGTCAGGGACCAAAAATTAACTTGGAAAAGCGAACATTTGATGCCCCACCCCTAGAAAGGATATTTAGGGGTTGGGTGTGTTACAACTTAATAAGGGGTTTTATACATAACATGGGGATTTTTCTAGGGAATAACATATTGTATAATTATTAGTCCTCCCATAATATATTGATTCAAATAGTATTTTTTTAAAAACCCTTATTCCACTTTTGCATTAGCTAGAATAATCTATTAGAATTTAGAATGATAGGTAAGACATGTGGATAATTTTACTACTTTCCTTGGTACATTCATGACTCTAAATCGAGAGTGGTGACTTTTAAGTTGGATCATGTTATCCTTATCCCTAAAATTACTAATTCCATTTTGGATTCACTTAATAAGAAGGACATAAGCCCTAATATCTATGGAAGCTCTACACAGTTATGTGAATGTTAAAGGCATATAGATGCATGTAAATTTGTGTATGTTTTGTTTGTATGATTGAAGAAATTTTGGCAGTGATGAGACTGTAATTTCCATATATTCCTTGAGAAATATATTCTTTGATGAGCCTTCATGCACTTTTGAGGCACATATTCCACAATATTTTACTACCTTGGATTTCTAGTGACTTTTATTTATGATGTTCTTATCTTCCCTTTCGATTTTACACCAAAGTTTTCCTTGGAAGATTTCATTATGTCTGCATGAGAATGATTTTTGATCATTTGGCGACACTTGTTTTTCTATTATTTATTTTTAGAGTTTCAAGAGATGAGTGTCGCATTAAAAGTTGAGCGTTGCCATTATTATGTGTTGAAGTAACCTAATTGTAACATCCTCATTTTCAAACCCAAAACTAATGATGTGTATTGTAAATGTAATGTATGGTAGAGGGTCAAAACAATGTAACATGTAAATGATGTAAATTGAATATAATGAATAAAATGTATCGCCAGCTGCAAATAGATGCAGATGAAGAGTTGGGGTGTAAGTATCCACAAGAGAGGGAAGGGTCCAATGGGGGGAAGAGTTTACCCATGTCTATTAAACCACAACCCATTTCTTATTTCTTTCTAAATTATCCTTACCATGAACCTTCCATTAGCTGTTGAGTGTTCTAAAGTTCAATCATTGAATTCATGTAAGAGGGTGGGTGTGAGAGTCACATCTCATAGTTATTTAGAGCATGGGGGCTGAGTAGAATTAACTTGGGGAAGAGTGAAAGTCAAGCAAGCAAGAGAAAGCGAGGAAATTCGTATGGGTAAGGGACCAGAATTACACATTCACGTTTTTGCAAGGAGAGTTGTTTTACATGGAGTTTTTTGGCTAGAAATGGAGTTATGAGCATTGAAGCTTGAAGGTAGCTATTTTGGGAAAGTTTGATGGTTGTTTGAAGATAAAAATTTGTGGAGAAAGAGGCTGCATGCTTGAAAGTAATGTGTTGTTCGAAATTCATCAAGGAAGCACATGTTTTGCTGCTGGGTGAATTTGTATTGCAACTATAGAATTCCTGAAGTCTCAACACACAGTTTTCCTATCCAACCTGT
>SNQJ01S0039887.1:65827-75957 GCA_010110895.2 Picea sitchensis
CTCCTCGCTCCTCTCTGGGAGGTACAGGCATGTCAGGATCTCTGAAAAAGTTGATCCTGGCATAGGGGTAGTCCTCTATGGTCGGAATCTATCATGCCCACCAAGAAAAAAACTTGTTGTCGAAGGCCTCAATAGTCCTCCCCCCACCCTGTCATAGAAATAGCATCACCCATATGCATAATGTTGGGAGAGAGGGCTCATGCCCTCGTATCATCCCTCTAGGGATGAGACTTGGTACCCTCTCAAAGAAAAAAGGAACACAAAATAGTCCCGAACCCAAAGTTTTTGTGTATCCGCATACGACACTCTGTCAGTTACCTCTTCATGCATTCTAGTAAGGTGGTACTCTAGTCAAAAAATTGTGCATTTAAGCACTGAACCGCACAATTCATGTGTGCCTGGGAAGCCTAATGTAAATATGTGGATCTAGTGATCCACCCAATGAGAAAAACTATCACTTTCAGTGATAGGTTTGAAATCTTGCTTATCGGCATCTGAGTGCCCACTTTGTCAGTGTCGGCTTCACAATGGAGTCCTATCAACTCCTCTATGTTGTGAGGCCCAGAGGGAAAAGTGTGGAAGTTGAATAGTTCCCCTCTCCTTGATAGGCCAGTTAGAAAGTAGATATCTTCAGTTGTTGGAGTCAATGATTGTCCCTCAAGCACGAATGCCTCTGCATCCGGGTGTCAGTAATCTATCAGTGCATTTAGTAACCTGGGTTGTGCCCTCATAAACGGACACTGAAAGAACTTTAGAAAACCACATTGAGCCAATGTGGCAGTAGCATCAGGGTTATCTCCGACCAAATTATCAATGTCCTCATGCTTCCTCTCCCTCCAATGAACATACATCCTGCAATTTAAAAGTTCAGGAGGGATTAACTCTTGCATCTTTTAATTTTTTCAATAGGTTGGAGGGTATACGTGGGTTGTATTATACACAGTCACGTATGCCCGCATGCAGTATTTTCTCTACATGCGGGCATACACTGGCTTTCATAGGACAGCCCGCATATATGTAGGGCCGACCTTTTTAAAGGTCAGTGCCCCCCCCAAAAAAAAAAAAATGCACAAAAAACTAATTGAAATGCGAGGGGCTAGTATGTACTTACTTGGTCCAAGCGGAAGTTCATTTCATCCACTGAAGCTCCCGGAATAAACTCTTTTGACAAGGGGGTGTTTTTGGCTTCTTAGTCAACTTCTCAATTAACAATGGTGATAATGAGCTGCCAGCTTCTATTTATAGAATTTTTGGCCCCTTTTTGTCATTTTTTGGACCCCTTTGTCATTTTTCCTAGCCTGAAAATCGTTTAGTATGGTCCAGGAATTTCTTATGGATTGTTACGATAAGTGTTAATTTGGGTATTGGGAAAGTTTTTGGAGATTTGGGTCATTTTTAAGGTCCTTTGGTAAAACGTCATTTTTCCAACTTGTTTCATCTAAGTTAGGATTCCACCTCCACTTTTTGTATCTCGTTGTCTTTTTTTCTTTGCCATAGGATCAACCCCACCGAGTTACGACACGGAACCATCATTTCTTCTTTAGAAGTTTCGTAATTTAGTGGTAGAGCCTCCCCCTTTCATGGATTCCTTAGGTATATCCTGGTTTCATTTTTGGTATCCATGCCGTCACTAAATGACTATAGGCTCGGAAGTCCTTATTAGTTTTTCCTGATTACGAGTATGAGCCTCATTTGCATGATTCATTATCACTCTTGACCTCACCCTCCAGACTACCAAAACAAAACGGGTCTTCTTTTAAGCCCTTTTCAGACCCTCTAAACATGAAAATATTGTTGAGCGATCTTGTTGCCCTTCACGCTCGTTAAACTAAAATTTGAAGGCACGTCTGTCCGACGATAGTTTACCCATTTTTCAGTCAGGATGGTCAACTGTACGAACAAAGGTATACTCTAGGAGCCTTGATTCTCTAGAAGAGTATTCTCAGGTATAATTTTAACCCTTTTTTGGGCCTAAGGGACCAAAATTACGAAAAAGGAACCCCCACGGAGTCCATAGTTAATCTCTTTTCAGACTCGCTAAAATTGAAAGGATCGTCGAGTGACCTTGTTCCTTCACACTCATTAAAATGGTTCAGAAGAACATCTCATATGGAGTCCATAGTTAAGCTTTTTTCAGACTGCTTAAATATGAAAAAATTGTCGAGTGATCTTGTCTTTGTCACACACATTAAAATGGTTTTGAATAGACGTCTTTTTTGTGCTAGTTTACCCCTTTTTCGAACCGACTAGACTACCTTCGAAAAAGGTACCCCAGCGGAGTCTCCTTTTATGTTTTTTCAGACTCTATAAAAATGAAAAACAGTCGAGCTTACCTTCTCTGGGCTCGTTAAAATTACATCGAAGGACGTTATCATTGTGTCTTGTTAATCACATTTGCATTCCTGTGTCTTTTGGCCTAATGTCAGATCCATGTTGCCCTCAAATGAACCATTTGAAGCATGCCTTATATGCCAGCCTTGTAGCACTTTTGCCTCTGTGCCTTGACACCTTGACCCATGGAGGGATTTTCCCGAGTGTCATTTTTCTGCATATGTTTTTCTTCATCTAAACATTAGTGTGTTCCTTGTGCTTGGAACTATTATGTTTTCGACACTCGTTCCTCCTTTGTAACGTATCATTCTTTTATTCTTTTTCAAGTTTCCCAAAAATTATTGAAAAAGAAAAAAAAAAATCAAATATACCCCAAAAAGAGGAAGGGAAAAGTATTTTCTTTTTTTGGCAGCACAATGAGTAGCCCTTGGACAAAGCACATCCTTTCATTTATTCGTCAAGCTCAGGGATTTAATGTGACCTTAGGAAGTTGTTCTCACTACATAGAGCTATGTCCTCCTCCATTTGGTTATTCTTCCAAACATATAGAGAGCTTGTGTTGCCTCCTTCATCGTGAACTTATGTCAATATAATATTGCCTGAGTCTCATCATTTGTCATGGTGTTGACCAAGGGAAGTTTTTACCAAGATTGAGTCATCCCTTCTACAATTTGTCTCTTAACCTCATGCCCGGCCATCCCAAAATCCCAATCAAGTCTTTGTTTGAAATCGATTAATCCCTCGGCCTGATCATCAAGATCCTCTAGTTTGTTCCCCGACGAGTCGTCGAAGACCTCTGGGTAGTGAATTTGTACACTCATATTACACTCCTACCCAAGTTATGAAGACTTTGAAGTTGTTTCTCGAGCTCTGAAGGCCTCATCTCTAGCCATAAGGAATCATTAGCTTCTTGAAGATGGATACTATACATGTATATATTTTTTATTTCGAGATGTAGATCCATTGTGTATCACTCACGCCTACACTTTATATAGTTATATGACATGGATCTGAAGTGTACTTGATTGTCAGCCATGATTTTATTTCATTCCGAGCATGGGTATGCCTGCCTCGGTGAGACAATTGTTATTTTTGCAAATGGCACCTCATGAACTCTGGTCCCTGGGCTCACTCACTTCGTATGTTGGTGAAGATTGGTAATGTATTTCGGCCATCAGATGCTCTATTGACATCACACATTAGGGGGCATCTGTTATAACCATAATTTTCACTAGAAATGCATACCTATCATCAGGTCATCTCACTTACCATTTTTGCCAAGCCACCATTGAAAAGCTCTTCAAAAATCCATCCTTTTGAAGTCATATGTGCCTTGCACCATTGTAGCCTGCATGTATATGCTAGCTAACCCATTACAGCCTATGTATACTGACAAAAGCACAAAAAATAGAAATTTGCAGATGGAATACAGATTTTCGGGTAATTGCCTAAATCGTTTGACCACTCATAGTCGGACACTCAACCAGGTAACTGCCCTCTTCTAGCCTATAAAAGAAGAGATTCTCCCCAGTATGGTCTGTGAAACCAGAGATTTTGGGCTCGATCCCCAATATGGTCGCCAATTCTGTTGTGGGTGGGAAAAACCCCTACAGACTAGCACTAAGGGTTCTGTAATGCATGTAGAAATGACCATATAAAGTCTACTACTTGTTACCATCATCCCAACATAGACCCCACATTCATACATAAACACAAGGGTAAAAGGATCTGATAAATCTACCTTGAACTTCTACGTTTGGTGTCGATCCTTTTGTGTTTGGTAGGTTCTTGACTGCAAGTCTCCTCCCAAAGCCAACTTGCATTCATGAACAAACAAACAAAGAACTCCAAACATGCATCTTATATATGAATTAGTGGGTTAGAGGTTCTAATAAAATATAATCAAAACTGAACATTTGAACACCTCATACGGTGGGACGGGAAAAGTACTTCTTTCTTATTAACCTCACAAAAGTAACTTACAATGGTGAGATCAACCACTGATCCTCGAACCTAGTTTTGGGATCCTCTTTAACTGTGCACCAACTGCTTCCACATATGCTTCTCCTCAAAAAATGGTTGCAAAATATTGGGGCAAAGGGAATACAAAAAAGGGTAGAGTTTCTTTGTTATTATCCTCCTCCTTTTTAAATGGGACCCCTACCTCTTCTTTTATAGGCTAGAAGAGGTAGGTCCCTGGTTGAGTGACTAACTATGAGTGGTCAAACGGTTTAGGAAATTACCCGAAAATCTATATTCCATCTGCAACTTTCTATTTTTTGTGCTTTTGTCAGTAAACGTGGGTTGTAATGGGTTAGCTAGCGTATACACACGGGTTACAGTGGTGCAAGGCGCATATGACTTCAAAAGGATGGCTTTTTGAAGAGTTGTTCAATGGTGGCTTGGAAAAAATGGCAAGTGAGATGACCTAATGCCAGGTATGCATGTCTTGTGCAAATTAGGGTTATAACACATTCCCTTTGTCTTAACAAATGCACCAGCAAATTTCATGATATTTATGGATGATGTATTGAGACCTTTCACCAACTCTTTTGTGGAGGTATATTTGGATGACATCCTCATATTCAGCAAAACTTGGGAGGATCGCATGCATCATATTCAGCAAGTTTTTAGCACTCTACGGCACCACAAGATATATGCCAACTTGGAAAAATAATCCTTTGGCATGAACCGGGTCCAATACTTGGGCTACATTGTTGATGAGCATGGGGTAGATGTGGATCCAGCTAAGATCCAATTCATATGTGACTGGCTAGCCCCGAACACACTAACCGAGCTTTGGAGCTTCTTGGCTCTTGCCAACTTTTACCGAAGGTTTGTGTTGGGATTCTCCCATATTGCATGGGCCCTCAGCCAAGTAACCAAGGGAGGTGGTAGGGAAAAGTTTGCATGGGGCTAGGCACAACAATGAGCATTTGATTATCTGAAGCATCGCTTGTGCTCATCTCTAGTACTCTCCTTATCAGATCTGCAACAACCGTTCGAGATTGAGATTGATGCCTCTGACTATGTTGTCGGTGCAGTTCTCACCCAACATGGGCATCCAGTAGCATACCATAGTGAGACACTCTCAGATATTTTCCAGAAATACCCCACCTATGAAAAGAAATGTATTCCATTGTGAAATCCTGTCGACAGTGGAAACATTACATTCTGGGCAAGGAGACAATCATCCACAAGGATTACAAGCCTCTGCAGTTCATACAGATATAGGGAAAGTTGCAGAATGACCTCCATCAAAAGTGATCCACATATCTACAGCAGTTCCATCTCAACATCAAGTTAAAAAAAAGGAGCACAAATCGTGTTGTTGACTACATCAGTCGCCCTCTTGTTGTTTCACTCACCACGGTACTACATTCTTGTGGGCATGAGGTTTCTGAGTGGCCCTAACTTTATCAGTGTGACTCAGACTTTTCCACCACTTATAAACTCTTGGGTACATGAGAGAATGTCATTGATTTTCACATCTAGGATGGATTGTTATGCCAACTAGGCCACCTCTGTGTTCCCACAAGTGAGTGTGCAAAACTGATTTGGGAGGCTCACTATAGTCCGATGGCAGGACATTTTGACATGGAGAAAATGGTGGTTGTTCTACATAAACATTTTTATTGGCCAAAACTTCCACAAGACGTCAGCAAGTATATCATATCTTTCACTACATGTTCCATTTTCAAGCTAGCCATCAAGAATCAAGGCTTATACACCCCTCTTCCTACTCCCGAGAGGCCTTGGGAATCCATATCGATGGATTACATGCCTGGCCTTCCATCCACCAAGCATGGCAATGATTGTATATTTGTGGTGGTGGATCGGTTTTCAAAGATGGCCATTATCATAGCCTACAAGAAGAACATCACAGTGGCATATACTTCCAACCTCTTCTTCGAATGGGTGTGGGTCCATTTTGGGATACCAAAAACCATCACCTCAGATCGTGACATCATGTTCCTCAGTACATTTTGGTTGAGTATCTAGTCATTGTTGGACACCAAGCTCACTAAATCCACTACTTTTCACCCCCAAACCGATGGCCAGACAGAGGTCGTCAATCGGTTGATTATGCACATCTTGCACATGTACAAATCTAAGAATCCACATACATGGGATGATATTCTTCCCTATGTTCAACACAGCTACAATAGGGATCTCCGTAGCTCCACTGGTCATAGCCCATTTCAGGTAGGGTTGGGATTCCAACTCTTGGGTCCCACTGATGTTGCACTACCTCTTGAAACCACACAGGAAGAATATTCCCATGTTCAATCTGAGGCCGACAAAGACACCATATTCATTGAGCGGATTCAGTACATCCACAAACAAGTCCATGAGATTTTGTAGAAAGCCAATGTGAATTACAAGAAGCACCATGATCAACATCAGGTACCTCACTAGTTTCAGGTGGGAGACAAGGTCTAGTTACATTTGTATAAAGAGCACGTTACAAGGCCCCATTGGAAGCTCCACCCACTTTGATATGGGCCTTACACTATCACCAAGGTTGTGGGTAGCAATGTTTTTGAGCTCAACACTCCACACTTCCTTGGCTTACACCCTATGTTAAATGTGGAACTCCTTCAGCCATATTTCCCACCATTATTGGACACCTCAGATATCGCAGAACAGTTGACACCAACATAGATCAACCCTGACTACATGGAAAGGGCATCCACTGATTAGATAGTGGACACACAAGTCAAGGGAACTCGCCAATAGAGCATCCAGCTTTATCGGGTTGTCAAGGCAGGGCAACTCCTACACCAAGGCAAGTGGCTCACCTAGAGCCAAATTCAGGAGAAGTTTCCTCACCTGATGGGGGAACTCAACGCAATGGAGACCATTACTTTCTAAGTGGGAAGGACTGATCCAGGTGGATATTGGTGTCCACCCACCTATTCCAATTGGATCCTTTTGTCAGTTTTTAGTTCAGCACGTTCTTTTGTACTTATTTGTAATTGTGGGTTCTACACTCTTGGGGTTGTCTGAAGCCCTACACATCTTCCAGGTGGATACTGGTGGCCACCCACCTAATCCAACTGGCTTATTTTGGAAGTTTTCATGTCAGCACATCTTTTTGTACTTTCAGGGTCGTTTTGGGGGCCTAAATAGTGTTTTTTTGGTGTGCCACAGTCAAAATGTAGATGGAGTCGGAGTTTGACGGCATAATGTGTAGATCTCTAAAATACCTTTCCAATGAGCTATCACGTGCCTAAAACAGAGGTTGTTTCATCTCCTAGGGTTAGTTTTTTGGATGTCTAGGGATTTGGCATTCATGAGTAATGTTAAAAAGGCCCCTGGAGCCTCATTGTAATCATTTTTCTCAGACGGATGTGCATAGCAAGCCACGTCTCTTCTTAGATATAGCTACCAACATTCGAGCAAGTTGTTTACAATTCTGTAGTTTTACAGTTTCAACCTATTTTATTTATTCAATAGAAGTTATTGTTCACTGGATATTTTGTTGTTGTTATCCATATATCTGTTTTATTATATTCGTTATGTTATTCCTTTCGTTCTGCTCATAAATCTGTATCACTATGGCCTTTCATCAAATAAAAAAATATATTATTTAATATGGGGAATCAAAACTAGGTATTACACTACCTATGTGCTTCATTGTAAACCAAAGTAAGGATAAGTCTAGCACAAAAATAACAAGAGTTAGAGCATACATTATATCATATCTAATCATAAAATATAACTCATGGAGGTGGGAGGAAGTGACAAAATCATGTCAAGTCACATTTCCATAAGAGTGCTCAAACCATCTTTGAAAAGGGTCATGAAGGGAAAAGTACTCAAGAGGCTGACTAGAAGGCCCAAAATATTGACTACCTTGAACATCACCACTCCTTGAGGTATGAGATAGGATGAACAAGAATCTAGAGGATGACTGACAACTTCTCAGGGAAAGGTCAAAAGATCAAGGTACCAGAATTCTTCTCAAAAAGTTCAATCTATATTTAAATTCCAAGAGAAGGATTTACCCTAGGAACCACCTGGGACAAGGGACATGTTTCCCAACTATGTCCTTAGTGACATAGTGAGATAAAGGAAAAGAACGATACTAGGAAACCTCATGACAATTACCCTTCTCCAGGCAAACCATTTCCTCACCCTTATCAAAATATGAGCACAGTGGTGGTTGAAACTCTTCTTCATAGAATATATCCAAGTGCTCAAAATAATATTCATAAAACTCTTCAAGGTATGACCAGAAATCCTTATGAGAACACTGCATTAAGTCATCCTTGGGTGTTTGGAATACATATGTAATTATGTCATCTCCTTGTTGCCAAATGTGAGAATCAACAATAATCTCATATGATGGTTGTGAAGGAAACAGTTGGAAATGATCTTCAATGTCGTAAATGGGATCTCCACCATAGAAAATAGAATATTGATAAGTCTAGCACATGTATAAACTCATCAATATTCTCAATCAACTCATCACTTTCATTATAACATGAAGGGACTGGTGCATCCAATGGTTCTTTTATTTCTTCACCTTCCGAATTATAGAACAGAGTGCCATCGAAAACCTGAAAAGGAAAATGACTAACCGCATTCTCTTGTTCTTGTGCAGGAGGAATGAAATCTTGTATGAATTCATCAAAGGGAGGAGTAGACACCATCATTCCATCCTCGTGTTCTTTACTCAAGTCTACATTGTATTCAATAACATCATGAGATATTTCTTACTCCTCTCTAATGGGTTGGAAACCTTCTTCATAAATATCTTCTTCTCTCACGTCACAGGGTTCTTGGTATTGACCATGGTGCACTCCCCTAAGATCTTCTACAATATCAATGGTGAACCCTTCATCATTAAGGACTATTGTGAGATTTCGAAGGACATTTTCATATGTATGGCACTGTGGTATCAAAAACTCAAGAAACCTACCAATGAGATCTATGAAAGAGGATATACCCTTTGGTTCGCAACAACTCTTGACCCATTCTTTTGCAAATGATGGCAAGGAAATTATAAATAATTTTGCCAAAAGATCCTCCCCTCCAACTTTTATCTCACACAAAAAATTCAATAACTCTCCGACATGGTTAAGGGGAAGGCCTCTTAATCTTGAAAATTTGTTAAACCATTTTATGTCAAAATAATGTAGATATCCCTGAAAACTTTCAAAATAAATAGAAGGATACACTTTCTCTCAGGGAACCATGATTCAATTTCTTGAAAATATCACAAAGTTGAGAGTAGAGTGGAACCTTGGAAAAGGTTAATGGAGAAACTAGATGGCGTTGTGTGATCCTTGCTTCTGACCTCGTTGTTAGACGTAAAGCAAGATGAGTTATGCTTCTGACCTAGTTGTTAGACATAAATCATAACACCGCCGATTCCTTGCTTCTGACCTAGTTGTTAGACGTAAATCAAGATGATTCCTCGCTTCTAACCTCGTTGTTAGACGTAAAGAAATATGTTGATGTGTTCCTTTCTTCTGACCTCGTTGTTAGACGTAAAGCAAGATGAGTCATGCTTCTGAAATAGTTGTTAGACGTAAAGCATGACGTTGTGATTCCTCGCTTCTGACCTAGTTGTTAGACGTAAAGCGAGATGATGTTATTACTTGCTTCTGACCTAGTTGTTAAACGTAAAGCAAGATGTGACTGACACTGAGCTACCATCTTAACCGTTGTGACATTGAGCTAGTGTAGTACTGTGATGTGCCAACCTAGTGTTGTGATGAGGTATCATTTTCACTGATACATATTTGATGCAGATGATGATAGCATTCTTTCGAGAATGATGATGTTGT
>SNQJ01S0039888.1:32766-52402 GCA_010110895.2 Picea sitchensis
TAAAAACCTTATGGGGAGTTGATCTTTGAGTCCATTTTTGTTGATTTCACCTGCTCAAGATTACTACCATCTCAGTGTGTCCCTGTTTTGGCCAACAACCTATTGATTTCTAATAATTTATTATATTTTGTTTGGATTTTTGACATTTTTTGCTTACTTTGTGTCACTCTTTTTTCTTGAGATTTGGATTCGATCTACTTCTTTCACACTTATCAGATTGAATGAAAGATGTTGTAAGGGAATTAAAAGATCTATTCACTGTTTCATTTTTATCTTTGAGGTCTTTTCTCCAAGCATTTCCTCCTATCTGGATTTGGTTTTCTTTTTGTTTCTTGTTTGATCACAACGAGGGTGTGTTTTTGTTTATGTGGATTTTTCTTCTGATTGCTTAAATCTCACAGATATTGAACTCTGATTAACATAGGAAGCTTTCCATCAAACTGATTATCAGTCACATATAAACAAAATGATATTTTTTTCATGTTTGCCTTTTGGATATTGAAACCAATTTCTGAACATTTTAGCATTGGATCGAATTCTTGATTGAGAACAATTGCATGAGGTCATTGCATCTTAGTGTTTGACAGTGAAAAGAAAATCCATTCTCCTTCCCTTAAATAAACATTCATTGAAAGAAAAGACTATTTATCATTTCTTATGCATGTTTTGGGAATTGAGTCATAATATCATCAGTTTTCACTCTCATACACCTCTAAGTAAACAACAACCTTAAAATCAAGCGCTAAACTAAAATTTATCAGACAATTTTACATTTTCTGTTAGCAAACATACATTAGCTTAAGGTGTAGGGCTTTGGAATAGGTTGAAAGGATAAATTTCCAAAGATGTCAAACAAACTTAGTATCTTGAGATAGGGAGAGAAAATCCAATTTTCGTATAAGATTTCTGGGGATCCCCCTCTCACAGAAGGGTTATGCACGAGGTTGTGCTCGGGAGAGTTATGGAGATTATCCCTCTGTGGTTCAATCGTTCATAGTAGTCAGATTGTATATTGGGGGTTCTTCTTGAGGTTCAACTGTCTTCATTTGGTCTCGGTGCTTCGTGAATTCTGAATCCGTTCGGGGTCCTCTGGAGTTCTACCGACCCACTTGTCCTCAGTTCTCTTGAAGTATTTCGGACTTGTTATCTTGCCCATACATTCAAACTAGATTGACGACTATACCCACCCAGAGGCTGACTATGATTTGGTGACCTTAGTAGCCATAATATTTAGGGTCTTTACACAAGGTGATGGTGAAGGGAAGTCTCACTGTACCTGGAACAAATGTTGGTCAAAATTTCTCGGGCTCCTTGGAGGGTAAATCCACAATTACTGCATGGCATAAGTCCATTAATAAGGTCGCCAATGTAACTGATCCACCCACTCTATCCCTTCCCCTTCCTATATTGATCTCGTGACATTGGATTTCATCACCAACTAGTGGTTTCATTGTGGGAAGTTTTGTTTGATTGTTTGCTTCTTAGATTCATAGTGCGTGTTGTTTTTTTTTACTTCATGGACCTCAGGTTGAGTCAGTGTTAATGGCATCAACTCTTGGGAGTACCAATGGAGGAACCCCTTGTATTGGGGAACCTTTAACCTTTCCTTCTGTTGAAAACATTGGTCTTTGTACATTGCCACATTGAGTCTTTCGGGACTCACCATTGGATTATTAGTTTGGTTGTTCCCCACTCCGGTGATCTCAAATATTCCCAGTGCTTCACCTACACCTAATGCTTCAGATGTAAGTACATCACTGACACATCAACCTCATGTTGACTTTTCTCTTTCTTCACCCATTAAGTCTCCTTCCCTTTCTCCTTCTTCACCTAGTGAAATCTCTAAAGCAAGTAGCCAAGTTGATAAGAATAAGAAGAAATAGAAAGAGAAGAAGAAGAACCCGGAAAGGACCAAGCCTCCAACCATATCATATGTTGGATCCAAGAAACCAGTTAATGTTAATAGTACTGGGAGTGTTAATGAGGTCAACAAGATTAAAATGAAGAATCTGAAACCCAAATTCCCTTGCAGTATTTGTAAGAGTGACCACTTTCTGAGGGATTTCCCTGGTATTTCCAAGGTCTTAGAAATGTGGTCCTCCACATCATCGGCCTCTGGTAGACATGTTGGTGACACCCCGTCAACCAGTGATGTTAAGGTTGGTAAGAAGAAGAAAACTGTCAAATTTCCTTGTATGTTATGTGAAGGCGATCATTATTCTCACCTTTGTCCTCATATGGATGAGGCTTCTTCTCTTTTGGAAAAGATTCAAATCCCAAATGGTTATCATAAGATTTCCCCCAACCCATCATTAATTGATAGAATGGTCAATTCGGTTCCATCCTCGGTTAGTCTGGTTGATTAGGTGGTCAATCTAGTTTCATCCTCAGTTGAAACACTATGAAAAGTAGTTGATCTTATTCTATCATCGGTCAATCCCACCCTTCATTCGAAGAGTGCAAAAGTGGTTGCTCCAGTTACATCCCCGGTCAATCCCACTCCTCATCTGACGAGTGCCAAAGTGGTTGCTCCGGTCCTTTCATTGGTCACTCCGGTTAATCATGTCATCAATCTGGTCACGTCCTTAGTTGAACTAGTTGACAAAGTGGTTGATCTGATCCCATCTTCAGTCGATCCCGCTCTCCTGTTAGAGATTTCAACCCACGTAGTCGATCTGTTTCCACCTTTCGACCCCATTCTCCCCTTGGAGAATGAAACCAAAGTGTTCAAGTTGATGTCATCATCGGTCGATCCTACTCTCCCACTAGAGAGTAAACCTGATATTTTCCACATTTTTCTCATTGATACAGAATCTACCGTGCTGGGGGGGCTTCCTCCTTCTACTGCAAAACCCCCTCCAAGTAATGAGGCCATCCTCTTTGATTAGGGTGTACTAACTAGACCTCATCTTCCCTCTCACATTTATTTCAAGATTACAGTACAGGTTTTTGGTCGGGACATTTCTCATGCGTTGATAGATGAAGGTTCATCTGTTAGTATTTTGTCCTCTATTGCTTGGAAATATTTGGGTTATCCTCAGCTTGTGTTAGTTACCCAAACTCTGTTCACTTTTAACAGAAGAACCAGTCACCCTTTAGGGATCCTTCCCTAGTTTCCCACAACTTTCTGAGGGAAAACTGTCTTTATTGATGTTATGGTAGTCCAGGACCCCTTGGATTTCGATTTAATCCTTGGGAAAGATTATGTCTATGCCATGAAAGCTATTGTGTCCACTCTTTTTCGTGTGATATATTTCCCACATGATGGAAGAATGGTGACTATTGATCAACTTTCATTCGTTGGCCCTGACTTGACAATCAACCCAATGACCTCCCTAAATGGGTCTTATATGCAGTCGGTATCACCCCTGCCACAGGTCAATTATGTGGTGTTGTCTCCCATGACTTCAAGTTCCGATGACTTAGATACAGAAGTTGACATGGTGATCTCTTTGGTAGGGCTATTGGAGCCTAATCACCTTACCCCTATTGCGGCCCTCAACCATTGTTCCTTCCAGAGTATTGTTCTTCCATCTAGTGAAGATCTCTTGGATGCCATGAACGAGCTTTTTCCCTTGACATGGTATTCTTCCAGAGCATTTTCCTCTTGGAAACCATGATCAAGAAGAAGTCATGAGCATATATTTAATTCTCTATGGCCAACTCATTAAAAAATGAAATAGAGGTCTTGAGCATAGTTTCTCTTCTCTATGGAAATCTCGTTAAAAAATGAAACCGAGGTCTTGAGAATAGTTTCTCTTCTCTATGGAAAGCTCGTTAAAAAATGAAACAGAGATCACGAGCATAGTTTCTCTTCTCTGTAGCAAGCTCGTTAAAAAATGAAATAGAGGCTACGAGCATAGTTTTCTTCTCTGTGGCAAGCTTGTTAAAAAATGAAACAGAGGTTTGGGGATTGAATCTGGAGCCTTGAGCATAGTTCTGTTCCTGTGTCAATCTCGTTAAAAAATGAAACAGTCACCTCTCATACCAAGTCGAGTCTTTCGTTAAATCTTGTTTTTGAACCTTCATTTCACCTACATGTATCCTTTTTCTCCATCTAGTACAGAAATTGGTGACAACCTCAATGTCGGGGAATGAATTGAAGCTTGGGGGGCATGTCTCCAGCCTTTGATTATCATTATGGGGTTAATCCGCTAGCTTTTCAAGCTGGGAGCATAGTACCGACCATCCATGGGTATCCCAACCTTTGGAAATTACATTGGGAATTTACAGGCATAGTTTAATTTTGTTTCAAGCTTGTGTAAAAATGAAACCAATACTGAACTTAGTCTTTTTTCTTTATTGTGCTCGCAAATACATGAGAATGTAACTGAGTAGACTTTTATCACTTTTTTGGACTCGTAAATGTTATACAAAAAAGGAACCCCCTGGAGTCTCTTTTAAGCTCTTTTCAAACTCTAAAAATGAAAAGATTGCCTAGTGATCTTGCTTCCTTTCACACTCGTTAAAAGGTTTGAAAGGGCATCTTTTCGAGTGGTAGTTTATCACTTTTTTGTCCTCAAGAGACTAAAATTACAAAAAAGGAAAACCTTGGATTCGTCTTTAAGTTATTTTCAGACTCTCTAAACATGAAAAACAACTAATTTTTCTTTCTCTAGAATCGTTAAAAATTATACATTGAAGGGCCCATGTGGGACCGAACCCTTCTTCCGGTTCATTAAACAAAAGAAGAGTGACTTACCGAAGGTGATTTATATCGAGCATGTGTTACCCTCCTCGAGATTGTTAAATTAAAAAGAGGTACTTGTCCATCCAGATGGGGGAAAAAATTGAAGGCAGCAAGCCAAGAATTTTTGGGGAACATTACAAGTCACTCTTATAGTCGCCCTTGAACACGACACTTTGTCTTTGCATACATTTTAATCCATTGAACCTTTGCACTGAACCAATCCTCTGAGTTTGTGTACTCCTTTGGGTCACTTGACGAAAGTCATAGTGTCCATTCCATCATCATTTTTTGGTCCATGTCATGTTTCTGTTGTTGTGCCTCAGTGTTCAAGGTAAGTATCTGGCTCGAGAGTCAACCATCACAAATATCATGTTTCAATACCCATGTTAGTCCATGTTCATTTGATCTACCAAGTTTACATCTCCGTGTCAGTTTTGTGTCATTGATGGGGGATACATCAAGGCCCTCTGTTGGGCATACATCAAGGCCCTCTGTTGGCCCTTGGTTATGGAAGAAATCAAAGATCAAGGAAGAAAAGGTAAAACATGAACTGTGTGGAAGATGAAGTGACTGATATTAAGGTGAAGTGAGAAAAAGAGAAGAAAAGATGGAGTGGAGTATGAGGAAATAAAGTTGTTGGACGAGGAGATCAAGGATGACAGATAAGCAATGGAAATGGATTGTGGACAACTCAGCAAGCAAAAAAAGGCACTATTGTATTCTTTGAAGGACCATGTGAGAAGGAAGGAAAGACAGGCTAGCAAAGCCCTGAAAATCTGGGTCAAGTTGACTTAGGGTTTTGGACGTTTAGGATTTTGGAATTTAGGGTTTTGGACACCTAGGTTATGACCTAAGGTTCTTGGTGAGCTATTATAATGTATAAATAAAGGTCAAGAGGACCTGGGATGGGTTGGTGTTGCCATTGTTGTTAAACAGAGTTCGTTCGACTGTTGAGTGATTGTTATTGAGAGAGATTATGTTGTAAGATCTTCAGCTGTGTGTGAAGATCATCCCTGCAGCTAGGTATGCAGGGAGGGGAGAGATATAGAGGAGAAGAGATAAGATATGATAGCTAAGAGTGCAGACAAGAACTGTATGCTTCCATTTAATATATCATAAAGAACAGTTCTGTGGACGTAGCCCTAGAGAGAGGGTGAACCACGTATATCTTGTGTCATGTGTGATTGATTCTGTATTCTTTATCATTTGATATGTTGTTATTGTGATATTGCATTGGATCTAATATATAAAATGTGAAGTAGGTTAAAGGAGGATAAAGAAAACTAGGTTGTTTGTTGTTGCTTTGAACCCAGTTTGCATTTCCTTGGGTTGTAGAAACTCGTGTCCTGCAACCCCCTATAGCTACTTCGGGTGAGACTGCATCTGCTTCGTAGATGTTTCCGAAAGGGCCAGTAGTTAGGGCTTGTTGGTGCGCTCTCGAGCGTTAAACCCTGGGTCTTCCCCTGTGCCAACAAATGGTTCCGTTGTTTGGACCAAGATCTTCTTGAGGGAATGTCAAGGTGGTTTCCATCAAAGACAGAGATTCAGAATGGGATAGAAGAGCAAGAGAAGGACTTCACTGAAGCACATAATAGAAACCCTAATATTAACATAGAGGATTTGTTGGAGAAGTATATATTTACTGATATACACAATATCTTGTTTAGAGGAATACACAAGGAACTATACGAGTGGCTAGCAAGACTAGCAGATACCCAGTTTGAGGTCAGACTCAAACCACCTGTGGTTTGGATGGTAGCGCTAGCCAAGAAGGTCAAGAGAGTCGACAACATCATGTCTAGAGTAGTATATCATTGGTTTGATAGCACGATCAGAGGATATATCACTGAGTTTGTTATTGAAAGAGTAGAGCCATACAAACAGGAAGAAAGATACTTCTTTAAGGGACCTCGAGGAAAGTTTTTACATTTCTTAAAGTTTGAAATCAAGATGTTATTGCATGAAAAGAAGATCTTGAAGATACAGTAGTTGGACACATTGACATAGCTAATGTTCAAGAATTCAAAAACGATAGTGACACAGAAGTTGGACATAGGCACAGTGGAAGAGTGTTTAGAGAAGTGCCTCTTGTGAACTTGTTTAAGTAGAACTACGGGGACGAGGGTTTCTACAGTGGAGAAGAAGCAGATCTGACAGACAAGGAACATTCATAGATCGTTAAAGAAGAGGAAGAAATGACTTAAGAGCTTCGTCGAGATGGATCGGGAACTTCAGGAACTGAGCCTACCACCAAAGTAGGTACTACTCCTCCTATCATTGTAGAAATAGTTAGTAACCAGAGTAATCTAAGTCATCAGAGCCATCAAAGAACTACTGCAAGCTGCTCAATACCTATTCAAACAACAAACCTAGGGAGATCTATGGTCAATGAGATGAGGCTCCCCATTTTTAGAGGAGATGGATCTGAGGATATTGAATAACATGTGTTCTTGTACGAAGCTATCTAGAGAATTAAGAATATTACTGACGAAGTTGTTAAAAGGACCTAGTTCAGCACCAGCTTGAGAGACCGCGCACTAAGTTGGTACATGAAATTTGTTCAAGGGTTAATTCAACCTAAACCACTAGGAGAAATAAAGACTGCGCTGATTGCAGAGTTCAAGAATCCTAAGTCAGAATCATAGTGCATCATAGAGCTGAAGGAGATTAAAAAGAAAGTAACCGAGCCTATGTGGGAGTTCGATCAGAGGTTTAAAACCTTGACAGGGCACTTGACTTTCTGAATCCTAGACGAGAAGAACAAGGAATGTTTCATTATTCCACTACTACCACACATTAGAGTCCCTTTGATGCAATAGAAGATTACTTCACAAGCTGAGGCATTGGAGATTGTCATGAATCTAGAATCAACCCTAATGGAATAATCTAGTGTAGGTATAAGCCAAATCATGAGTCAGTTGACTAGATTCTCATTGCAGGTTGAAGACATGAAGAAGGAGAAAGGCAAAGAAAAAAGAGAAGACATTTGGTATGTCAGATGCAAACTAGAGGGTCATGACAAGGAGCACTGCCCACTATTTCATGAGTATTTGGCCTCTGGAGCTCTGATCCCTTTGAAGCAAGCTACCCTACCTTGGTGCAAGGTATGCAGAAATCGACATCGCCCTGGTGAGTGTTACTATCTGCAAAAATATGTTCAAACACCCACAAATCTATATTGCACGTTCTGTAAATCAGTAGGGCATGATGATAGGGACTGCAGAGAATATGATCTTATGTATGACAGGTCAAGAGACATATATATTATTCAAGGAGAACCATAGTAAAAAGGAAACATTGCACAGTACAACTCTCCAAGAAGAGGAAAATTTAACTCACATGGTGGATTCCGAGGAAGAGGAAGGGGACGAGGAATGGGTCGAGGTAGTGGACAGATTATCTGTTACAACTGCTCACAGCTAGGACACTTGGCAAGGGACTGTCAAAACCGTTTCACAACATGTAGTTACTGCAACTCATTCAAGCATGTCATTAAGGACTGCCCAGTGTTACTAGCTAAACTTCAGAAGAGACGAGGCGGAAACCAGCAAATACAACTAATTAAAGCAGAACCTCATGAAGAAAACCCTAGAGTCCCTATTATTAATAGAGGAGATGTTGTTACAGGAGAAGATAAATCAACCTTAGAGAAGAATACAGAAGGCTCAGGAATTAGAAAAGCTGCGGAGAAGACACAAGATATTGATTCGAAGAAAGAGAAGCAGACATTCAAGGAAGCAAGAAAAGAATTCAGAGGAGACCAGACTTCTTCATCAAAGGTTCGACCAGAAATAAGAGAGTGTGGAATGCCCTTGGCATTTGATCAATGTAATTTTCCAGGAGATGGAAAAGAGGTGAGTAAACTTATCATCTTCTTGTACACATTTATTGAGTTGATTAAGGATGAAAAATCCATACAAGAATTGAAAAACTTGGTCAGACAGTATGAGGTAGGAAGTGTGGACCCTATATTGAACAGGGTTGTGAACCAAGTGTCAAGAAAGAAAAGGATAAATAAGGAGCTACACTTGAATGCTCAGATAGGATATTATGATATAGATTACATGGTCCTTGATTTGGGATTCGAAGTTAATGTCATGATGAAGAAGACCTAGGCACTGATGGGAAAACCTAAGTTGATATATTCCCCTATCAGGCTTAGGATGGTGAATCAGTAGGAAGTAAGTCCCTTTGGGAGACTGGAGCATGTCCTTGTGGACATCGACGGCGTAAGGACATTTTCATATTTTGAAGTAATTGAGATAGTCGACGAGAGATTTCCTTATTCTTCATTGTTAGGAATTGACTGGGCTTTCAACAATTCCATTATGGTTGATTTAAAGAAAAGAAGAATGACATTTGAAGGAGATGGCATTAGGGTCATCGCACCTTTGGACCCGGATGAAGGTCACAGATACACAGAGCCGATCAGAGAAGAAGATCGCACATATGAATTGAAAAACATTTACAAATTGACAGCCAGACAATAGGATTACATCAATCCTGCAGCAAATGGGAAATTGAGTTGGCGGAGTGAGAGCGCATGCTCATTAGATTCTAAAGAAGCACTAGAAAAATGGCAGAATAAGATGTATGATATTTCTACATGAAGATGTGCTAGATTGACCAGATAAGTTCCCTGGATCGACACAACAGTAAGTAAATTGCCCACATTTGATGGTTTGAATCACTTAGAAACTTTCTTGTTGGAATTTGAAGACATTGTACCAGCACAATAGAGGTTGTTGGCACTGGATGAAGCAATGAAATCTACTTCAACAAGATGGTGGGGAAAACATAAGAATAACATTGTCGAATGGGTGCAATGTCGCACTCTGATGACAATGTGGTTCTCAGACCAGATTGAGGGGTGTGAAGCTCTATATACAGGTCATAGTTGTCCAAAATACCATGTGAAAATATGCAAGGAGGCTTGGAGCATCATTCCTGAAGAGAAGTGGGTGCATCCATTTATTAACACTCTAGACACAATGCCTATTAATTGGTACCTACAAGCCGAACTGCATCTCATCACTGCAAATTGGGAAGGTATGATTCAGAACTTTACAACTACCTTCTTATTTGAAATCCCATATCCTACAGTGGACCAATAATTATAGATTGTCAGACAGAAAGTGTTTTAGGAGGCACCTAACCTCCCTAAAGAGAAAGAAGAGGATGAGTGGACTGCGACACTTCAAAAATTGCAGGGTTGTTACAACATCAATGCGGATGAATATGATGATCCTAGGAAGGTGAACATCACAGAAACAAAAGGACAGAGAGATGTAGAAGGACTAGGAGTCAAACTACCTTTTATTGGGAATCCCATTAAAATAAAAAAAATTAATATAGGAATGGAGGAAACACCTAAAATGGAAAACATTGGAGATTACTGGGACGAGGCTACTATTGACAAGATCACAAAATCGTTTCTTGAATATCAGGACCTATTTCCAACTAAGTTTACTGAGATGAAGGGCATTAAAGGGCCCATGGGAGAAATGAAAATCCCCTTAAAGACAAATGCAAGGCCAATCAAGAAGAGACCATATAGATTGAATCCTAAATACAAAGAGAAAGTTAAGATTGAGCTTGATAGAATGCTCGAAGAAGGAATCATAGAACCTGTCGAAGAATCAGAGTGGATTATCCCTATGGTAGTCCGAGACAAGAAAACATGAGAGATCATGATTTGTGTAGACCTGAGGAAGCTGAATGATGCATGCCTACATGATCCTTTCCCTACACCATTCACTGACGAAGTGCTAGACAATGTTGGAGGACGGGAAGTCTACTCCTTCACAGATGGCTTTTCAGTATATCATCAGACCAGGATTGCCAAAGAAGATCAACATAAGACCACCTTTGCAACAAAGTGGGGGTATTACCAATATACAATGATTCCCTTTGGACTGAAGAATGCACTATCCCTCTTTTCTAGGGTGGTGGTCGAACCATTCAAAGAGTTTTTACATAAATTTTTAGAAGCATATTTTGATGATTGGACTGTGTTTATTTTATTAACAGATCATATTGAATGTCTAAGACTAATGTTGGATAAGTACAGGAAATGCTAGATTACCTTGAATATCTAAAAGTGCATTTTCTTATCACCATTTGGAGTGTTGTTAGGCCATATTGTATGCAAGCAGGGGTTTCCAGTAGATCCTTCCAAGATCACCATTATTGTTGATTTACCACCCCCTAATTTAGTGAGACAACTACGCACTACACTGGGACATACAGGATATTACAGGAAGTTCATCAAGGGGTATGCACAGATAACAACACCCATGGAGAAGTTGTTAAAGAAGGATTGTCATTTTCAATGCACAAAAAAATGCCATCAGAGCTTCGAAACACTGAAACAGAAGACGGTTACTGCACCGATATTGGTTTTCATAGATTGGAGCAAAGAATTTCATGTGCATGTCAATGCCTCGTCCATTGCATTGGGAGAAGTATTAGCACAACCAGGAGTAGGAGATATTGACCACCCTCTAGCCTTTGCTATTAGGAAATTATCTACAACTGAGATAAATTACACCACCACCGAGAGATAAGGACTTGCTATGGTGTATGCGCTTCAAAAATTTCACCACTACTTGTTGGGAGGACACTTTAAAATGTTTACTGATCACTCTGCGCTGAAATACATGGTCAACAAGCCAGTGTTGGGGGGAAGAATTTGCAGATGGCTATTGTTATTTCAAGAATATGATTTTGAAATTGTGGTTAAGCCAAGAAGGATGAATAAGGGACCTGACCATTTGTCCAAGTTAGAGCATGGGGAAGAACCAACTAGCTTGAAGGATACACTACCATATGCACAGGTTTTAGCCATCAGGAAAGTGGATGACCACTTCATCGAAATAGTCTAGTTCATGTCTACAAGAATGGCACCGACTGATTACACCATCATCCAGAAGAAACAACTGGTAGTGCGAGCTGCAGACTTTTCACTTATAGTTGGACAGCTATACAAGATGGGACCTGATGAGATACTAAGGAGATGTGTTATGGAAGCAAAGAAACCATTGATCCTCGCAGAAGCACAGGAGGACACTACGTAGGGAAAGAAACAGCATAGAATATTCTTAGATCTGGTCTTTGGTGGCCTACTCTACATAAAGATGCTAAGGAATACTATAAGGCTTGCGATGTATGGCAGTGAGTCAGGAAACCTTCAAGGAGAGATGAAATTCCTTTAGCACCATATCTGACCTTATAGGCATTTGATAAGTGGTCCATTGACTTCGTGGGACCTATCAACCCACCAGGAATGCACACAGGAGAAAGATGCATCATCACTGCGACTGAATACTTGACCAGATGGGAAGAAACAAAAGCAGTCAAGGACTGTAGTGCCACTACAGTTGCACACTTCATATTTGAAGATATCATAACCAGGTTTGGATGCCCAAAGACCCTGATGAGTGACCAAGGTATGCATTTTATTAACAATACCATTGAAGCTTTGACACAAGAATTCAAAGTACATCATCAGAAGAGCACCCCTTACCACCCACAGGCGAATAGGACAGTCGAAGAATTTAATAAAATATTAGAGACAACACTAACAAAGATATGCAGTGTGAATAGGGATGACTGGGATTTGAGAGTACCAACAGTGTTATGGGCCTATAGAACCACTTGCAAGAAGCTAACAATGCATACTACATTCAAATTAGTTTATGGTCTAGAAGCAGTTGCACCTATGGAATATTTGGTTCCTAGCTTGAGGATCACTGCCTTTACGGATATGGATGACATTGGAGTTGTTCAAGAGAGGCTTGTGCAGTTGGTAGAACTCGAAGAAGACATATTTCTTACAGGATTTCACCAGCAAGTTCAAAAGGAAAGAGAAAAGGCCTAACATGATAGGCACATCAAGAAGAAAGCCTTCAAGCAAGGAAATCTAGTGTTGGTCTATGACAGTAAGTTCCTGAAGCATCTAGGGAAGTTTAGAACACATTGGTTGGGTCCATTTGAAGTGGTCTATGTTACAGAAGGAGGAGTTGCGCAAATGAAAACATTAACGGGGGAATGGAAGGAAGGTCTAGTGAATGGGAGTAGGTTGAAGTTGTACTATGACAACTAGCTTCCTCGTAGGTATCGGTAAAAACAAGGATAAGGGGTCAAGGTACCAGGTGCAGGTGAAACTAGGTACCTGACTAATCCAAAATTGGATCCAAAAGACTGACAGGGCTTGAAAAATGCTCAAAAATGAAAGTTCTCAGAAGGCGACGAAACCTATTCCATTGCGTCTGTCTCATCTTCCTGATTCTTGCAGTATATTTACTTTGTCAAACGGGCTCCGTATGGAGAATATATCGCGTTATGTCCGAAAAGGCAAACAGGTAAAAAAAATGGATGACTGTACAATTCGTACAGTCCACGTGTCATGCTGACTGTGCAGACCGTACGGTTCGTACAGGTGATGTCGCAGCCTCGGGTGACGACACGTGGTAGAGCGTGATAGGATGGTTTGGCGTACGGATGAACCTATCCGGAGGTGACACATGTCACCACTGTAAGCGTGACACGTGGCACGGGTGATGTCAACAGCTGACGTGGCAAGCTGACAGGGAAGTACGATAGTGGATGTGTGGCAGACACATGGAAAAATCAGTGTTTGACATGTGGCATGATGTGATTGGTTGGTTAGGTTCCACATGGCCCAATCGTGGGCTGCCACGTGGCACCCTGTGATTGGCTATTGGTTTTGGTGTAAAATTGTTGTGGCTTGGCCGGGAGTCGAACCCGCAACCTCCCATCGGGGTAGCAGACTGGAAGGACAGGATAACCACTCGGGTGCCCATTAGTTCTTATAATATATGTGATTAATAATTTATTTGAATTAGACTATGGTTTGAGTCGGCATAGGAAGGGGTCAGGGCCTAGCCCCAGCCCTTGGTTGTACTGCCGGTATATATGACCATACGCGGGGGGTTAACGCAGAGCGTGGGAATATGTGGATAGGGATTAGCCCATGGATTTTGGGTGGATCCCATATGACCAGGTTTACCCCTACACAAAAGGCACGGGGTGTTAGACTATGAGCCACGGGTCCTGTGTTTGCGCCACAAGACCGGGAGCTTGAGCGCCAAAAGGGGGCCAGCGCATGGCGCTTGGCCACATGGCACCCCATACGACCGAGAATAAATGGGCGTGTGCCAACGAAGGGGACCTAATGCTTGAATATAGTTCAAAAGTGGGTTTTTTATGCCTAAATTGGGTTTTTTATGATTAATATGACTATTTTTAGTTGATTCTCTCCATTTTTGGGGGATATTGGGTATTTTTGGAGCCTAAATTCTTGGAGGAAGTTGGAGATGAGAAACCAACTTCAAATATATATAAACCAAGACTATTTGAGGCCATGAGAGAGCAGTCATATCAGAGTTATGCTGAAGAAAAGCCAAGCCAAAGTCAGTTTGATGCAGAGAAGCTTTTGAGGAGGAGACGTTGTCGAACCATTTCTGGGAGCTCCGGATGTCTGTTTTGTGTGTTGTTTTCTTTGCAGGATTCTAGAGATCTGGACGAATATGACCAGATTATTCTTGTATCCATTTTGCATTGCAGCGATGTACTTTTGAGCATTTGAACAGAAATAAAGAAGCCTCCCCACAGAGACAAAGACCCGGAGACGTGGGCAAAGTTGTGTCGAACTCCATTATCAATCTGCGTGTTATGGTTTGTTGTCTATTATTTCATTTCGGATCTACATATGTGTATATGGATGTTATAATTCCTCTTCTTTCCTCATTATTTCACTAAGTTTCTCAAATGGTTAATTAACGCATGCAAAATTAAAGCTCAACCATAAGTCATTAAAAATATCCTACGAATCATCGACACAGAAAATACAGTCTACACAAAGCCAGGATAGACAGAGTAAAATGCACGACGAAGTAAAAAGATGGAGTGAAATGAAATATTTAGACTTGAAGTGCCTCAGGACGAGTCACAAGTGAGTGTTGGGGGCCTATTGGCCCTTGGTTATGGAAGAAAGAAAACATCAAGGAAGAAAAGGTAAAACGCAAACTGCACGGAAGACAAAGCGACTGATATTAAGGCAAAGTGAGCAAAAGAGAAGAAAATATGGAGCGGAGTAAGAGGAAAGAAAGTTGTTGGATGAGGAGATCAAGGATGACATATAAGAAATGGAAATGGATCGTGGACAACTCAGCAAGCACAAAAATCCACCATTGGATTCTTTTAAGGACCACGCAAGAAGGAAGGAAAGACAGGTTGGCGAAGCCCTGAAAATCTGGGTCAAGTTGACTTAGGGTTTTGGACGTTTAGGGTTTTGGAATTTAGGGTTTTGGACACCTATGTTACCACCTAAGGTTGTCGGTGAGCTATTGTAATGTATAAATAAAGGTCAAGAGGAACTGGGATGGGTTGTTGTTTCCATTGTTGTTAGACAGAGTTCGTTCAATTGTTGAGTGATTTCTATTGAGAGAGATTATGTTGTAAGATCTTCAGCTGTGTGAGAAGATCATCTCTGTAGCTGGGTGCGTAGGGAGGGGAGAGATAGAGAGAACAAGAGATAATATCTACTAGCTAAGAGCATAGACAAGAACTGTATTCTTCCATTTAATATATCATAAAGAATAGTTCTGTGGACGTAGCCCTAGAGAGAGGGTGAACTACGTACATCTTGTGTCGTGTGTGATTGATTCTACATTCTTTATCATTTGATATGTTGTTATTGTGATATTGATTGGATCTAATATATAAATTGCGCAGTAGGTTAAATGAGGATAAATAATACTAGGTTGTGTGTTGTTTCTTTGAACCCACTCTTCATTTCCTCAAGTTGTAGACACTTGTGTCCTACAACCCCCTATAGCTACTTCGGGTGATACTGCATCTGCTTTGCAATTGTTTCCAAAAGGGCTAGTAGTTAGGGCTTGTTGGTGCTCTCTCGAGCATTGAACCCTGAGTCTGCCCCTGTGCCAAAATCCTCCTTCGATGATTATGTTCCTGTCAACTTCAACACATTATCCATGAACTAGACTTAGAGACCAGTTAGTACCTTGGGACCTGCATGCCTCAATGGCAGGCCTCCTTGCTTCTGAAAATAGGTTTACATTATTTTCCTTTGATCAGATGATTCCATGAATGTTCAACTTCAGCTCATCTATTCACATTCACTGGAATGTAATAGGGTACCTTGGGAATCATTGATATCAATGGTGATTTCCCTCGCACTTGTTAACGATTTACCTCATTAACCGGTAATCAAGTGGTTTATGCCATGTTCAACATCAGTACATCTATTCATATGGTTGGAATTATACGACATCGGGATCGATAAGAATACCCTAGGTTGAGTGATCACTTTGATATATACTTTTTCCAGGTTGCGACGAAGTTTCTCTTGAATATTGACACATATAATGTCATATAGATCCACTTTGTATTGGTCTTTGGCTATGTATTGTCATCTTGTATATCCACTGTGTATTTTTTGTGGCTACAATCAGTTCATGTCATGGGAGTATAGATCCACATTGTATCTTTGGTGGCTATACCTTTTTTGTTAATACAATTATGGATACGCAGTGTATTTTATGGAGGCCATACCTTGCAAGTCTTTATCACCCAAGCATAGGTATGTATTCCTTGGGTTTGAAACATGTCATAATATTTGTTTGATGCTTTTTTGGATCTTCTACCAAGTTCTCTACATCCATACCCTTGCTCAAAAAAGTCTACAAAGTACTTCAGTCATAACATCTTCTAACTTCGCACTTTGGGGGGCAATATGTTACACATCAAAATTATGTATTTCAATGATGACCTATTGTCGTCATTACAAGTGTCGCAAGTGTCTCATTTTGGCCATAAGTGTCACAAGTGTCACAAACATCATACAATCATCTTGCCTATGTCGTGTCTCAAACAAAATCACAAGGACACTTCAAAGACACCCTCAAAGACTGGTTTAAGAAGGACAAATCACATGACAAAGAGTGCAAATCTTTTACCATGGAAAAAACCACTCAAAAGTCATTTTTGAAGGCCAAGTCTCCCCTACCCACTGGCAGGGAGTGTCAACACTAGCTAACCTTCTTTGGGGGGCATTCCAACACTCTGTGCACCCTTTTGGGGGAGCGCTAGTATTTTTTAAGGAAATTTTGGGCAGCGCTCCCCTACCCAATGTCAAGGAGTGCCAACACTCCCTACCCTTCTTTGGGGGAGTGTTGCAACACTCTATGCCCCATTCTGAGTGAGTGTTGGGTTGTTTGAGGAAATCTTGGGTTGTTGAGGAAAATCAAGGAAAAATCCCCCTCATCTCTAGATTTGGTTGGATTAGAATCTGAGGTCAAGGCTGGATCTTAGGGAGGATCCACAACTGATGGAGAAAGATCCTCAACCTATCCCAAGAATCTCTAAGGTGGTTAGGCCTCTCCAAGCCTATATAAGGAGGCCTCCTCATGGTTAAAGGGAGATACATTAAAGGATTCAAATTGATGATCTCATAAGGAAGATAATCATCGAAGCATAGTCATTCTTCTTGTGAATCATTTGAGCAAAGGGTTTGGAAAAAGAGAGCTTGGTGAGGATGCTACATATGCATATACAGTTGTAAGCACTTTACTTTGTTTTCATTAATATATATGTGCTTGACTTGTTTCCTTCAAGATTATGTTTATTTACATGAACTTCTCTTTAATAGATAGATCCGGTTTCAAGCTAATCATAGTAGAATAGGAAGCATGTTTTGTCTTTGATTGGATTGTAGGACTTGTCAAGGATCTTTGAGATCAGAGCTCAACTTGGACTGGAACGGGGACAAACATCGCCAAAAAGGTACATATTCTTCCTCTTCTCTATACATTAGTTTATCTAGGTTTAAGGGGATGTCAGTGATCAACATTAGCACCTTTCTGTCTTAGTCTTAGGAGTCTAGAGCTTAAGAGGGGATTCACCTATCCGTAGGGGAATTTCCCTGTAACAACTAGATCACTTGCTTAGGAAATTATCTTGGTTACCTTGTTTCACCTTGGTGGTCAGCTTATGTGCCCTATGTTGGAGTTACTTCACACACACCTAGCATTTATTTTTCCTAAGGTTTTTCCTATGTTTATTATTCATTATCCAGTCTCCTATATTTTAGAAAGAATATTACTCTAGGGAGAATATTCTCTTTAGTTCACACTTTAGTTTGATCAGTTGAGTGGAGTCTAGATGCCACATTGGTATTATCACCATGCAGCATTGGGATCATCACCAGCTAATGTGCATTGTCCTTGGGATCATCACTATATTGATACATTACTCATGATTCCCTGATCCCCTCCTCACTTCATTCTATTTCAGTCAGTTAATTGAAGACCGGTAGAGTAGTTAACTCAACTACGTGGTTGTTCACTCACGTAACTACCTGAGAGACTAGACTAGGTGGAAGTTCACTCCCGTAACTATTGGTGTGTGTCCATATCACTCTAGACCACCACTATGGCACATTGGATTCTCCTCCAGTATGCATTAGTTGAGTTATACAGAGTATAGCATGTGTAAATTATCATTCATTCATTTGGTTAATGAGAATTCTTCCATTCTTTCTCTCTTGCTTATTGTTTCTCAATTTCTCTCCACAAATGTGTGTGCTATTTTCTATATAGATCTATTATGTGCAGGTTCAACACATTTACATGGTATCATAGCTGACAAACTGCTAGGGAAAAGCCACACCAAATTATTTTTTGCAAGTACCGAAGATTGAAGACAGTGGAAAAATGGAATTCCCAAAAGAATTCATTCTTACACCTTTCAAATTCTTTGCATCGAAAGAGAATATGATCATGACTATTCAAAGAAGATAATTGTACAGTTTAACCATGAACATAGAGACATAATTGACATCATCCATAGAAAAATCCAAGTATCTAAATCAAATGGATGAAGCATTAAGAACAATTTACAGTCTCATTTCTCATGATCTCCTCTTTCAGATACCTTCATGTAAAACCCCCAATGAATCCTAGACCACCATGGAAGGGCATTTTGGAAAATAGGATGAGATGAGAAGACACATGCTCGAGGTGGAATTTCTCACATTAGATCCAAAAAGCTTCGACAATCTCCAAGATTTCTTTACCAAATATAAGGATTTACTGTCACAACTCAAGGCTTGCGGGGTTGATAAATCTGAGGATAAAAAAATGGTTCTCATCATTCTCTCCAAACTCGGACCTGAATTATCAATGTTTGTATCTACATTCCATTCAGTCAAATTCACCTCTGGAGCCACCTAGAAGATTCCTTCTCTTGAGGAATTTATCGAATCCTTGACACAAGAGCAGACCAAGCTCATCAACATGGGAAAAATGAAAGGCCCAAAGGCGCATGCACTTATTGTGAAATATGGCAGCGATCATCAATATCATGAATATAAATATAAAGACAAAAGGAAATCTCATGCGAATCCGAAGAAGGAAGGGTACTCAAAACCCTTCAATGTTGTCTCTAGATCAAAAGGTGCAAAGGGAAGAAAAGGGGGAAAATGCACATACTGACATAAAAGATTCCATCCAGAATCCACATGCATGAAGAAACAAATATATCTAATGACTCAAATAATTCATTAAAACAACCTTCGATATCGCATCCCCGAGGGTGCCAAGAAGAAGAATCTAGAATATCATAATCCCAAGAAAGGAAATTCTATCCATGCCTCGATTTCCATCAACTCCTCTCTCGATGCTTGGATCATAGATTCATAAGCATCACACCACATGGCTTCCAAAAAAGAGTTCTACTCTTCATTGGTGTTAAGAAACAAAAAACATCAATATAGCATAGAAAAACCTCAGGAAAAGTACTCAACGCCTTGAAAAAGAGATAATTTCAGATAATAAGCCTCTTCGAGGGGGCAACCTCCTTTTACCCCACTTAAATGTTCAAGTACAAGATGATTCAAAATGA
>SNQJ01S0039889.1:3534-25794 GCA_010110895.2 Picea sitchensis
TTTTTTTTCAATCTTAATTTTAGATCATGAATCTTGGGCTAGCTTATTGGGTTGGTCCTAGGCCATTTCTGGAATGGTTTCGTAGAGATTTTCCTTTATGGTATTAGTTCTAATTCCTTCATTTTACCATTTTCAAATTCGTTCTTGTGTGGGTATTATTGGATTTGTAACTTGGTTAACAATTGGTTTTATTGTGTTGGTCGCGGTCTTACCTTTAGATGGGTTGGTCCTTTCAAGAAGAGCAATAAATTCTTTCATATTTTGATTTTGAATTTTGAGTCGAGCAAAGTCCAGGGCTTGATGTAAACATCATGCTTATTAGCATAGTTACCATGTTTGTATTTGAATTCAGATTCAAATTTGATATGATACGGAAAAAAAAAATTTGGCTCAAAAAATTTCAATTCAAAAAAAAAAAATTGCCATTGTACTTCGCCAAAATTCACTAGTATTTATTAAGGAGTTGTGGTTTTTTACACTCTAAATATCTTTGAACTATTATAAACATAGAAGAGTAAACTCAATATTCGTAATTTGTTGAACTTCTATAAACACAAAAAAGTAAACTCAATATCAGTAATGTAAAGTATTGACATAAAACTCATTTCTTATTACTCAAATAAGACATCATTGGTATAACTTTATTAATTGCGTCCATGATATTGAGTTGCTCTATATTTTCTAAGTTGGGTATTTGAATAATAGGAGGGTACTTGCAGGATAGTGGTGGGGTGTCCCAACTAGAAAGAACATGAACAAGGTTCATCATCGGAAGGGAGTTTAGTATGGTTCTAGTCAATGGGTGAGATGAGGTAACATGGGAAGGCACAAAGTAAGAGTGGGGATTAGGAGGAGGATGAACATGTGGGAGATAGGGTAATGGTGACCCATGAGTTGAGAGAATTATCACTTGGTCAATACATGAGGTGGGGAGGGAGTCAAAATGATGAGGAAGGGTATGGAAATCGGTGAGAGAGAAAGACAACATCAATGCAAAGGAATTAGACAATTTAGTGAACTAAATTAAACTATATAATTTTCCCACCTAACCAAATTTTTGACTTTAAGGATTAATCAAGCTAATTCAATCAAACTTGCTAATTATACTTATTAGTAGGAATTTACATTTATATGGTGCTTAGTTTTGGATCATTGTTTACACTTTCATTTTTGTTTTTGGTTTTCCATGAAAGTTTTCAAATCGCTTTTACTTAATTTTTAATTATGATTTAAAATTTATTCAATTATTTAGTACATTTTCCAAATAACCTTGAATGTATGGATTCAACAATGTAACTAAAAACCAACATTGAATTGTAAAATCCCATTGAAATAAACTCATTAATCTATGTTATTAGATCTTTCATTTTATAGAACTTAGTGAAGCTAGGTGCTTTATATGGAGGTTTAATGTAAAACTATATTACCAGAGACCATAAACAAATTTGAAAGGGATATAACAAGAGAAATTGAAATTCTCATTTTTCAAAAAAGTAAATGATATAACATCTATAGTAGGCACATGAGAAGCACATATATATGCAAGAAGTCATCAATTGCACATTATCTTCTTTCATATAGTTTACGATGATATGTAGATAGATTACATAAGAAGCACATAGATGCATGTCAGTCTACCTTGACCTCTCACTCACTAGAAGTTGAACCACTTATCTCGTTGAGTTCCCTCATTGGTTTTTCTTCAGCCAAAACCCTCAAGTTAATCGGATACAATAAGCATAGGAAAGTCATCATCCTAATCGACAGTGGAATCACCCACAATTTTATTCATCGTCACATTGCCCAAGAGACCTTGTGTTATATCTATGTCATCAAAAATTTTCAAATCATGATTTCTAATGGTGGTTCCATGAAATGTGGGGGGAGTTGTGAAAATGTGTGCTTGCAAATTGGTCATAATTGAAATCTCATATGTTTGTTATTGACATGGTCGGTTGTGACATTGTCCTTAGTGTTGAATGGTTGCACACACTCAGCCCCATCAACATGGATTTAAAATATTTAACCATGCGCTTGCAACATGATGGAAAACAATATTAGTTCCACGGCATCATGACAAGCTCCCTTAAGATCATCAGTTCCCATTGAATGGAGAAAATACAAAAAACATTCTCTCTGTAATTATTGCACAACTCCACGTCATTCAAGCAATTTAGAACCCCTCCCCTACTATTCATACTGACATACAATCTCTACTCTCCAAACACCACTTTGTTTTTGACACCCCACAAGGGCTTCCCCCTTCCTATGGCACCCATGATCATTCGATTCCCCTTGTCCCTAGAAGTCTTTCTCCCAATGTTCGTCCTTATCATCACCCAGTTTTCCAAAAGAATGAAATTGAGAAAATTGTTTAGGAATTGCTAGCGACGAGTGTTATCTGTCCTAGTACTAGCCCTTATTCTTATCCTATCATCATGGTACTCAAGAAAGAAGTCGCATGGCACATGTGTCCTTATTTTATATCCTTCAATAAAATTACCATTAAAGATAAATTCCCCATTCCTATCATTGATGACCTTTTGGATGAGCTGAGTGGCACTCAACTCTTTACCAAAATTTATCTACGCTCTGGCTACCACCAGATATGTATGAAAGAGGTCGATATTCCCAAAACTGCTTTTTGAACTCATGAGGGCCATTATGAGTTCTTGGTCATGCCCTTCGGCCTGCATAATGCATCCTCCACCTTTCAAAGTATCATAAATCATGTCTTATATCGCTTCCTTCGTCATTTTGTCTTAGTTTTGTTTAATGATATCCTCATCTATAGTAAAAATTGGCAAGCCCATTTGGCCCATGTGGATCAATTCTTGCACTCGTTATCTCAACACAAACTCTTTTGCAAATAATCTAAATGTTCTTTTGGAGCTCCTGAAGTAGAATACCTCGACCATATTGTTGGCAAGGATGGTGTCCATGTGGATCCTCATAAAATTATAGCTATGAAGGATTGGCCTTGTCTTAAAACTCTTAAAATTTTGTGAGGTTTCATAGGTTTAATTGGATATTATCTCCTTAAAAATTGCAACTTGCCTCACTTCTCTCCTTAAAAATAATGCTTCGAGCTGGACTCCAACATCGAATCATTACTTCCAAGTCTTGAAAGAAGTTATGTTCATGACTCTTGTTCTGGCATTTCCTGACTTCACCAAGACTTTTGTATTAGAATGTGATGCTTTAGGGAAATGAATTGGGGAAATCCTCATGCAATAATGCGGGCCTTTGGCTTTCACTAGTAAACAACTCTCTGAGCGACATTTGGGAAAATCCACCTATGAAAAGGAAATGTTGGCTATTCTGCATGAAGTGGATCTGTAACGTCCTTATTTGTTGTGGAAACGCTTCCAAATTAAAACTGATCATCGTAGCCTCAAGTGTTTTTTGGAAAAAATAACTTTATCCCCTCAGTAACATAAATGAGTGGCCAAGATATTCGGTTATGATTATGAAATCATCTACAAGAAGGGAAAATAAAATGTGGTTGTTGATGTTCTTTCAAGAAAATATGAAGAATAAGGGTTCCTTTTTTCCCTCTCTTTCATTATAGCCAATTGGTTACAAGCAGTTCGCCAGGAATGGTTCCAAGGTCCCAAAATTTCTTCGTTGATCCAACATTTGCAACAAGACCCTCAAGCCTCTCTGGGATACTCTTGGCACAATGAGGAGCTTCGCTATAAAGGTTTCTTGTATTTAAGAAAAAGGTCTTATCTTAAATCCACTAAGCTCTTTGAACTTCATGCTTCACCAATATCTGGGCATTAGGGCTTTCACAAAACATATGAACAGGTTAAGTGTTATTTTTTTGGGAAGGCATGAAACATGACATCTACACCTTTATGGCCGAATGTGATACTTGTCAACGCAATAAGGAATAAACCATCAGAAATCCAAGCACACACCAACCTATCCTTATTCCACCTACTAAATGGATGGATCTATGGACTTCATTGTTGGATTACCCAAATCGAGAAATAAATCATTCATCACGGTTTTCACTGATTGCCTTTCCAAATATGCTCAATTGTTGTTCCCTCCAACACCCATTCATTGCATCCATAGTGGCTCATATTTTCATGGATAATATCTTCAAACTCATGGCATGCCTCAGTCTATTGTCTTTGACTATGATTCAACTTTCACTAGAAAATTTTGGTAATAATTGTTCAAGATTCAAGGAACCCAATTGCATATCATCATGGCTTATCATCCCCATACTAGTGGTCAAAATGAAGCTATCAACAAGTGCTTGGAAACATATTTGAGGTGTTTCACACCTGAGAGAAAAAATCAATGGGATCATTGGTTACTATTGGCGACGGAAGTCACTCTTGGATTGCTTGCAGGAGCAGAGCCCGACGCCCATCAGTTTTTATGTCATGATTTTATAATTGGGGGTGGTCGAATGGTAATAGACCCAGGAAAGCAGCATTGACTCAGGAACCAGGGTCTGGTATGTAGAAAGCAAGGGAGGTCTTGATCCAACTTCCGTCAGTAAGTAGATTAAAGGATGGTAGATGGAAGACTTGTGAGAAGGGTGAGCAAGACTACCTCGGGAAACCGGCCTTCGGAAGGTTGAGGAAGAAAAACTCAGAAGCCAAGATCCTCTTGGTCCAGAGTTTCAAGGAGCTGAAGGGTGACTCGACTGGATCCTCCAATTCCAAGCCATTCCAGTGCTGAGAGAACACAAGAACTGATTAGAAACGATGCGACTATTGCAGTGATCCAACCTACATCATCCTACAACAGTGCAACTCGACTGGATCCTCCAATTCCGAGTTGTTCTGACACAATAAACAAAGAGATGGAAAAATAGGCTAACATCCATAAAGTAAGAAGTCTCAAATGCCTTACACATTAACCAGAGCAACCAGCGCTTAATCAAACTTACAAAGCGGGAGCCTAGCTCAACCATTGACGCTTGCAAAAATGGTGAAAACGCCTACATATACTCAAAACAAAACACAACAGCGAAAACGAGACACTACAATTAAAACATTGCGTCTGCATGTCTTCCGACAGTCTGCGCATGCAGACTCTAGACGATCATGCACCTATGACAGACGCCATCAGATTTCAAACTGCCCTTCTATAGGTGAGTCGATGTCAATTAGTCCTTTGCCAGACCTTCCTCTTTATGGAGGAGATGACGCTCAACCACCAGCAACAACCACCCTAACTGCATTCTTGGGACTAGGGACGTCCTCGGTCAACTCTGCCTTCTAGGACGTGGAGGTCTCCTAATGGTGCCACCTGGATCAGCTGAACGGTCTTTCTTTGGATGCTACTTCACTGGACTGTTGCGAGGGATCCCTATGGTGGATGTGGACGAGGGTGTGACGGGGGTTAAAGGTGTGAACACTGTGGAGGTGATGAAGAAGAAATGGGAGCTGTGACATTAGCTGAGGAATGCCACGCAGTCTAAATAAGACAGAGGAGGAAGGAGCACGGAGTGCGGGAGTACAGGAGGAGGTGACTGGGAATGAGAGGGACACATGGTAGGAGACGAGAGGACAATGAGCTGAAGAGGTTCCATGTGGATGGAGAGAGGGAAGTTGGATAGATGACAGGGGAAGAGGGAGGCAGTAGGTGGAAAACAGGTGGCAACGGGGAGGACGATACCAAAGGTGACACGTCAGGCAAGGGGCCCCACAATAATAACACATCATTCCGGACCCCCCCCCTTTAATTAAAGACAGGAAGGCAAGGGGGGTCAAGAATGAAGCCTCAGCCGTTGATTTAGGCACCTCGATCCTGGCCGCTAGAGAGCTGCACGCTCAATTCCGGACCCCCCCCCTCTGCTTAAAGGTAGAATCGTGGGGGGCCTCTGGACCGTATATTTGAGTGCGCAGATCCTGGCCGCCCAGATCCATATCCCCTTTAAGTCTAATGTGCCTGAGTTTCATCGATGGATGGATGGTTGAGATGACTTCGGCGCTTTCACTATGAAAATCCCGAAAGGCCCCACCTGTGGCTCATATTTGCGCCGCGTGTCTTTCAGATGAAAAATCGAGATGGCTTTGTCATTTAAAGGGGGCTACCTCCATTCCTGGGCTTGCTTAATGTGACTTAGCGCTAGGACCGTGGGCTCAGCTTTGAAGGGCGCTTATCGGAATTTCGGGGTTCGGGGTTTCGAGATGTAAAATGACGAGGATCTCTTACCCCTCGAATCCCTGAATGCCGACATGACATGATCGTGCACCACGTGTCCTTTTGGATGGACAGTCGAGATCCTTCATGAATGTATATGGACACTACCCATCGTGCTAATCTCGGCGCAACTCTGCTAACCGCGATTTCCCGTCGACCGTTGATCTGCTCCTATGGATGAATCTGGGTCGTTGACAACATAATTTCGCCCGCTCACTTGATTTTTAGCCTGAAATGGGGCTTTACGTGCTACGCTTGGGTGTTCTTCATGCAACCTGCAGACCTGGATGCTCTCGAGCCCATAACAAAAATTGTCACTAACAGTTACCACTATATGAATGGTGGTACAACACATCTTCCCATGATGCCACTTTCATGACTCCATTTTTAGAGGTCCACAATCAAAAGCCACCTTCTATCATCTCCTACCTACTAGGTGTATCCAAGGTTTAGGATGTCAACAACACACTTACTGTCCAAGCCTTCAGTCTTCGTACCCTGAAAGAAAGTGTGGTAATGGATCATAATTGCATGAAACAAAAATCATAGTAGGTTCGTTCTGAATGTCAATTTTTTTGGAAAATTGGTTGTCATCAATGTCACCCCTAGAAGAAGCCCCAAAGCAAGTTTGGAAGCTTCTAGAAGTGATGGGTGTATTTGACGAAGTCTCCAAAGTGGTCCCCTTATGGCATAACTTTAAGCATGGCCCTCACAGGAAGATGCTTTGAAGAATCTACAAGAAACCATGGAAATATGGTTAAATGGTTAAGTGGTTAAGAATCCCCAGAGGTAGCATGCAGGGGTGTAGACTGTTTGGGAAGTGTTGTGTAAATTGAAGGAAAATTGTAAAAAGGAGGTCTCAAGTTTGATTCTCACCTAGATTTACTTGTTCTCCATTCTTGCGAGCTGCATGGAGCACCTGGGGTTATAGTGGTAGCTGATGGGGATCAACCCCATGTCATGCGAGTACAAGAACAACGAGTTGTTGATTCCCCCAGTACAATAAAAAAAAAAAAAAAAAAAATAATNAAAAAAAAAAAAAAAAAAAAATAATCCTAAGAGGTATGGTCATGAAGCCCGAATTTGATTGAAGAAAAAGAGTATGAAAGACATTGCCAATGCATGAAAAATGTACATTGATTGATAGTCCTTGTCAAGTTGTCTCCAATGGTAGGTGGCATGCCACGTGGTTCCTCATGATTGATAATGTATGCCCTCTTAAATATGAAGCCCTGAAGTACGGTGAAGAAGCCCCAGATATAAGGTCAAGAAGTTATAAGTTAGCCCTAAAGTCAAGTAAAAGAGAAAAATTTGTTCCAAACAATAATTCATAAGTCGGCTCAAATTCAAGTAAAGGAGTTACTTGGAAAAGTATAAATACACATTAAGAAACTCTTATTTTCATCATTCAATCTTGTGATCTCTTAGCACAATATTGGCAGTGAATTTCAGAGGGAAGATGAAGTGAAGAAGGGATAAATTCCTCATATTCATTCCTCTCTGAAACATCTTTCCAACGGCTATACGCATGCCTCATTTTGAGTTCTGAGTGAAAAGTTACAGCATTTACAAGCTGCAATTTTCCACTCATTTACTACTACACAAATCTATTTAATACTTTCTGAGAAATTTTAGTGCCCAAATCAAAATTATGTGTTTATATATGTCTTCTCCTCCTCAATAACTTTACAACAAATATTTTTGTTTTTATTTTTGTAGCTTCGGGAGGTATTCCCACAAGAGGCCAAGGTGTCAGGCATGTTGGAATATTTGTTAGCACAAGTTTAGCCTTTCATTTTGTCAAAATCAGCATTAGAATGAGGTGGGAGCCTCGTGGGATTGGTGATGGGATTTGGGTGTTTGTGATGGGTCTTCACACCCACATGAGCCTACATTTGAGTTGACTTGTGAAAAGACACCTTGACACACACTTTGGACGTGTATAGATAAAGGTCAAGTCATTGTGACATTATCGTCATTTGTGGAGACACGATGGAGCTAGCATAAGTGAGTATGTACTTGTGCTATGAGGTTTGGTAATTTTAGCAAAGGGAAATTATGCATGGTGGCGAATCTTGCCTAAGAGAAAGGAGGTCACAGAGAGCAAAGTGTACATAGGTGACCATACAATTTTTATGAACTCATATGCATTTTGCAAACGGGTGAAGCGCATATATATGTGGGTTGCAAAAGGATGAATCGTGTATAGGGTATATGCAGTTTGCAGTGGGACAAAGCATGTATATACACAATTTGATAGAGGGTGAATCATGTATGTACGTGATTTGATAGAAGGTGAATTGCGAATATGATTTTCTAGGAAAGTACAAATCCAAACAGGTTGATATGTGATGTCAGCATGTTGTACAGGTGATCTATAGCAGATTCATGAGCAAAGCAGTTTTCCAAAATATTGTTGAGGTTTGGTTTTATGCTTTGTATGGTTATTGGAAGGACAATGTTGTCCTCATTTTTCTCTTGTATTGTAAGGACAAGTTTGTCCTCAAATTCTGTCACATTGGAAGGACAAGTTTGTCCTCAAATTTTGTTGTATTGGAAGGACAAGGTTGTCCTTGGATTCTCTTGTTTTGGAAGGACAAGGTTGTACTCATATTTTGTGATATTGTATTGGCTGAGTGGATTGGTTTTGTCCTCAGTTTTGGTGACATTGAGAGGACTGTTTTTGTCCTCATATTTGCAGGATTGGATAAAATTACATAACATAATTATTGTGTCATTTGTGTTGATGATTCATCTATGATCTTGTTGTTTCCGATGCATATGTTTTCAGTCAATAATTTCAATGTAAAGTTGTTCAACGATAACATCTAGGGTTTCATTGTTAGATCAATAGGAAGCAATTTTTAGATCTTAAATTAGTCACATAGAATTGCATGTGAAAAATGATATTAGTTTGCTCAAATCCAAGTTCTAAGCTGAAAGTTACGGTCCGGAGAAGTTGTAATTGTTTTTCTCAATTTATCTTTGTATTCTATAGGTGTCTTCTTTCTCTTCCTGTACATTTTTACATACCCAAATTCCAAATCTGGCTCCATGGCTATCTTATATGGTTCATAATATTTCCATAGACGCTCCTAAGCCCCAAACGGACTTCTGAGCAAGACATTATACCCTCTGGAAGTAAACGGGTGATGAATTTTTACCTTAACTATTTCAGTTGTAACTTTCTCATACAAGCTCAGTTTTGCGCCCAGAGTAGCTCATTGGATAGCTCTCTCCAAGTTATTTTATTTGATATGTAGAGATATAGAGTACCAAAGGCACACTATATTTCCGTGGGTTTTGATTGCCTAAAAAAATTGTTTAGGCCCTCAAAAATGCCTCACAAGCTCATGACCTTTGAAAAATGACCATTTTACTATTATAACAACCCTTTAAATATGAGTGGTTGATCTCAAATCAAGTGAAATATGAGCCTTTAATCCATTAATCATTTCCAAACTGTTACGAGGAAAATCTCTCTATGGCATGGGGTAAACCACAACAGATGGAAATGACTGCAGAAATCAACTCTAATCTCAAATATGCTATATAGACAAATATGCTAACACGACAAGATAAATATCCTACCTCATCCAGACATTCGATGAAGTCCACCGTTGAGCACTTGACCCAAAGCAATACACCTACAACTTGTCCTCAACAACCAAGATACACAAGCATATGGTGATAACATATAAAGTTATCACATTCAATAGCATAATCCATCAATATTCATAACAAATATGCCCAAGGAATAACAATTCAAATATTTTCAAGACATTAATTGGACAAGAAAAGAGTATTTCTATTAAAATGCAATCAACAGAAGTGTATGAATGACAAAATTATGTGTCGACACGGTTCAGACCCGAGAAACTAAGTCCCTTCCAGTTGGGCCTCCACCACTCCAATCCTCCACCAAAGGCAAGCTCATATAAGAGAGACAATGAGGTTCTCAATCAAGTAGGGAAGAGCTTGGGGGTTGAACAATGTGTTCAGACTTAAAAGTATAAAGGGATGCAGACTCAATATGAAGTGAATAATTTCTCTAGAGTAAATTTGCTCTCAAAGTTGAATTCTTCTCCTCTTTTCCACAAATTGGATATGTCTCATTTATAGCCTTCAAATAGAACTGAAGGGCCAATTCAGAACATTTCCAATATATGGAAGGTCAAGGATCATGGATCTCGTGACGTGACATGGAAACCCGACACCATTTTGTAATTTTGGGTACAAAACCTGATGTACGCGGGTTGTAATGGTGCAACCTATGTATACGCATGTTGTATAATAATTACGACACATATATGTGGAAAAATATTATTTTTATCTCTGGGAGGGGTTGAACAATGTGTTCAGACTTAAAAGGATAAAGGGATGTAGACTCAATATGAAGTGAATAATTTCTCCAAAGTAACTTTTCTCTCAAAGTTGAATTCTTCTCCTCTTTTCCAAAACTTGGATTTGTCTCATTTATAGCCTTAAAATAGAACAGAAGGCCCAATTCATAACGTTTCTAGTATATGGAACGTTAAGGATCATGGATCTCATGACATGACATGGAAACCCGACACCATTTTTTTAATTTTGGGCACAAAACCCGATGTATGTAAGCTGTAATGGTGCAACCTACGTATACGCATGTTGTATAATACTTAGGGCACGTATATGTGGAAAGATATTATTTTTATCTCTAGGAACTGCAAAAAGGGACTGCAAGTATGCATAGGGAAATGGAAAAAGGCCTTCTAAGTAAATTTGCATGGGGTGAGGCAAATCTTGCTATAACAAATGCCCCCTAATGTGTGAGGTCAGAGGAGTATCTGTGATCGACGAAATACATTATAATACCTAGAAGTGGAGTAATGGAGACCCATCTGGATGAACTAGCTTCTCATGAGAATATTACAATCTGTATTGACTTTGCGCACATGGCTACCAATTTGAATTGCACGACAGATCCATGTGAAAATATACCAAATAGTTTTTGATGTCCATGAATATGCAATACAAAGGTGGCTAAAGGTCAAAGACTGTCATAGTCACGAACAAGGCCCAGTAAAACCAGTCTCATAATCAATCTAAATATGTCTGTATACAATGGGGTACAATCTGATCTCCCATGATCACTGAAGTCATATAGGCACTAGTCCAATGAAAGATAGCAACAACTCAGGAAAGATGCGACTATGAACTGATGTCTTCAAGTCTTCTACACGATCTGCCAAAGGTGCAAGTCTAAATCATGTGAATAAAGGAGTTGAGTTCGAACACAATGAGACTTCATTTGATTACCGGTCATTAAGGTATACCGTTAACAAACACGAGACAACGTACCAATAATGAAAGTAGGTATCAAGGCACCGAGTACATTCTTACAAGTGTGAATAAAGGTGTTGAGGTCGAACACTTGAAGAATCCATCGATTAGGAGACAGTGATGTATTCCCAAATGTCGAAGGCAGGAGAACCAGCCACTAATGACTGCAAGCCTCTAGGTACTCATAGGACTCTACGCCTCGTTTCCAGAATAGATGGGTTGAATTCGATGGAAGGAGACCCACTAAAAGGAGAGCATTGAAGCATCTCTCATCATTTAGCACAGGTTACAAAGCATGATATTGATGATTTGGAGGAAATCGGACGAAGAACATGTTCACAACCCAACAAACCTGTGTGTGTTTTGTGTGAGCCAGATGCAAGCGATACATGAAAAATACCCTCTAAATAGAAACCAATAACAAAAATTGTTGACAAAGGCGAAGAAACCACTAATAAGGCTAATGTCATCCAAGACAATACACGAATCCCAATGTGTGAATATATTTCTTGCCATCTAACATAAGGGAAACCCCCTAGTCAGCAACCAATGATGAAATGTTGATTGTTGGGTTCAAGGTTACCTACCAATGATGAAATTAGGACCAGGGGTGCATGATAGGACTACAACTTCATGTAACTCTCAGACACATTGAGGGTATGACCGACATGCAAAGTCAAGAGTTCTGAGAAATGTCCAACATAGGCTGAAACACATCCTTTGAACAAGAGCATAAGACATATGGAAGACTCTGGTAGTATAGACTCAATGATGAAACTTTTTGATGCAGGAGGCACCAATCAAACTCTCCATAGGGACTGGAAGAGTAACCAATCGGGGGAGTAAACTCTAAGTAACGATCTCAACTTCCTAAGGTCATGCTAAACCAAAAATTTTGATGACAAGTGGACTCAAAAGTTTGTGCTCTATTCAAAGGCGACACGACTGTTGCCAATATAAGATAATATTATTTTCACGTCCGTCTTTTTTTGTATTTTCATAGTCAAATGAATGCTATGATATAGAGGAGAAAACGAGTGTCGCAAGTAAGCAACTAGTTCCAGTAGTGGAACATACCTATGCTCAATGCAAGGAGGTGCATTCATGATATGGATACTCGAGGGAATGTTTCCTTTTGGGTATAGGGTGTCAAGCTACAAAGGATATAAAAAAGGCTATGTTTGGATGATGATGAAAATTGCAAAGGTGATAGGATTATAATGTGAAAGCGAGAACCGACAATAGGCTCAATACTACAAGCAAGAGAATGAGATGCAATTACAACTTAATGCCAAAAAATGTCATTTTTCGTGAATTTAGTCTACTTGGTTTGAAAAAGGGGTAAACTTACACCAAATAGACGTCCTTTAAAATCCAATTTACGAGTGTGAAAGAGACAAGTTCACTCGACAATCTTTTCTCTTTTTGAGAGAGTTAGAAAAGAGCTTAAATCAGACTTGTTGGGAGTCATGCTAGGTATAGGTCAGCATGCTTATGAGTAATAAATGAGGTTCAAACACAAATTCATATATTAGCTATAAGGGACTCCCAGTCCTACGCACAAAAATCTCTGCATGGGCATCGAATGGCGTAGAGGATATAACTAGGGCACCCATGTTTGGTAAGTCTCTACCATTCAATAATGACACTTCTAGTTGCAGAAAGAAGGTTATGTGTCGCTACTAAATGGGTCTGTACGTAAGGCATATGAGTTGAAGTCATAGGGTGATGCAAATTTTCACAATGAATTGATGACCTATCATATATGTTGGTTGACAAAAATACTTGTCCAAAGTTACAAACATGTGGCATGGTGCTAAAAACCACAATAATCCCTGGATAAAACCACCAAAACAAACTCCATCCACTTCTGTATTAGTCCATTTGGAAAAAATATTAGTAAAAACTATGCAAAGTGGGTAAATGTTTTCTATAAATAGTAAAAGAAACCAATTTTACTATACCATTTGTATTGTTTACCCAAATAGTGTATTTTGGTCCAAATTTCCCCCGAATTTCAACTGTTGATTGCGGGAGCCGCAAGTGACAGAATCAACAACCGTCTGGATCGGGTAATTTATCTTTCTCCTCTCTTTATTTATAGTGGATTAATATTTGCAATTTTGTCTCCTTTTTTGAGCATTTTAAGGTGCAACTTAGAAACTAGGGTATACACGGGTTGTAGATCATCAGGTCGCATATACACAGCCCTATACGCGAATGTTTGCAAAACATCTGACATATAAGAAGACCTATATGCAATTGTGTGATTTGTAGCTTGCATACAAGTCCATGGATATGGTTTTTAAAATGTTACTAACTCAAAAAATGGTTTGAATCTTGTAGGATGGTGCTAGAGTGGAGAGAAAGAGAGCATGAAGAGATGGACGCTGCAGTGGAGAGAGATCCAGGGGCCCATATGGCTTTAAATAGATGTGGGTTGTATAATATTTGGGATCTCAAAGGCATGAGGGCTCAAGTGAGACTTCTCCAAATGTTAGTGAACTACTGGGATCCAGATACAAAGACCTTCAACATTGATGGGACACCATTGAGGATTGAAGTTGAGGACATATACTTCTTGAAATGATTGTCGCGTTAGGGTGAGGTGGTAAACCTCAAATCCCGGAGAGTTGGGAGTGGCATAAACATAGAGGACTACATAGCCACTCATTTCATTGCAGGATAAAGAAGGTAGGGAGCCAAATCTCGATCAGAGCGATCAACAATCTAAGTTGCAATATTGTTGTCCTATTGTTGACACAGATCACAAGGTTTACCTCTTTGCACCAGACATCGATGCCACTTATGTTTTATTCAGTGGAGTGTTTGCAACCCACGGTTTATGACTGTTGCACCTCACTACTGGCCAACATGAAGAGCCGGCTGATAGACTGCAAACTGGGTAGAAAGAAGAACTTCGGGTTCACGTCTATCCTGTATAGTTTTTTCTTCGAACGGGTTTTAGGCTTGGGCCCTAGAGTCGAGATTGTTCTGCATGGACCTCATGATCCATCCATGGCACAATGGACTAAGGTGATGAGGCGCAATGGATGTGGTAGGGTGACAACACCCTACAACGACGAGTTTTTCTTCTAGTGGAGTTGGCAGGTGATGGCTCTGGAGGACTACCCTTATTTAGGGATTGACTTCATAGGAGATATCGACATGTCATTACCACTAGGTTCCGCCTACGGAGACATAGGTGTGCAAATTTTTTTTGAATATTTAATTTTTTGTATTTTTGTATAAGAAAACAAAAAAAAATTTGGATGATGTCAAGTACTAACTAAACATGTATGTGACACAGATGTGGGTCCACGTCGGCCAAACGAACTTCCACGACATCGATGGAGGCACCGAGGAGATGAGCCAGCGGGAGGGGATGTTGATAAAGTTCTTCAAAACATGTAGGGAAACCTGTCTCATTTGATGCAAAGGATTCCTATGGTTCAAGTAGAGGATCTGTCGGAGGTGATGCAATGACAGGTGGTAGGTGTTCCCCGTGCTTGGGTACAACTCTTTCGGTGTCTCACAAATGCCATAGTATGCTATCATGAAACATGTCCGGCACCATGGGCGTATATGTCATGATTATTGTATGATCGACCATATATGTATGTTGAGGGTGTGAGCCCCAATTTTGTACTATAACACCATATTTTTGGAGAGATGAAATATATATAAAAACATTAGTCTTTGACTTTAATTATATTACAATGTGTACATTGATGAAAGTGTTTTCTTTGATTTAGTTATGTGACAAATGTCAATCTAAAACAAAATTAGCATATGCATCGGATACATAATTAGAACTTATAGGTATGTGATTATAAGGAATAAAATCAAAATGTTGTTCCAAAAGCCATACCCGTAAGAATAATCGGAGTAGAGTAGGGTCTCGCACACAGTAACTATCGTTCAACTGACATACTACTAACTGAGATTCCAGGCGAACTTCTAAAGAGAGAATACCATGTGAAATGGAATCGTGCAAAAGTTCTATAATGATGTTATATTCAACCACATTATTCATTGATGGCCCTAGGAAAATGCCACTTGAAGACACTAGTAGACCCTCAGGTGAGTAAACAACTCAAGCGGAAGAAGCCAAGTTCCATGTATGATGACTGGCCCCATTTGTGAATCCTAAGTAGACCGAAGACTCTGTTGACATCTGCCAACCAAGGGAAAACTCGATAAGCAAGCTGAAGATGATAAAAGGGGAAAATATATATACACTAAAATACATTAGTATACAAAGAGTTACACCCAATATTGGGGCTCAAGAATAATATATTTCCAAGTATAGCCCATTCTTGGGCTCAACCAACATATTCCCTTCATAATATTCTAATTCATAGGCTCCTTTTTCTAAGATACGTCACACGATATAGGGACCGTGCCACATGGGTTTGAAATTTCCTGCCCCTAGTGATTCTTTCTCTTGGTTGTACAGAAGGACCAAGTCACCCTCAGCATACTATTGAGGATAGACAGACTTATCATATTGGAATTTTGACATGTCATTTTTTTGCGTCGATAGTTGTGGAGGCGTCTCAACGCTACTCATATAGACTCTCTAGGTGTATGAGGCGTTGTTCGAGATTGGAAGTGTCAGGTAGAAGAACAAATACCAATCTAAGAGAAGGGATTTCACATTCAATAGGTAGGATATACTCCACACTGTGCACTAACTGGAAAGGAGAAAAACTATTGGAAGTCTTAACCAAGGTTCGGTATGCCCAAAGTGTTGGATAAAGCATGATATGCTAGTCAGATTTTCTCTAACTGACAGTTTTTTTCAAAATGGTTTTGAGAGACTTGTTCACTGCCTCTACTTGTCCATTTGTCTTGGGGTAGTAATGGGAAGAATGACCATGTTTAAACCTAGTTTCAATGCTAATTATTTTATCATTTCATTTTAAAAGTGACTTCCATGATCAATGACAAACTCACGCGAGATTCTAAACCTGGCTATAATTTGATTGAACACAAAGAAAGAAGAAGTCTTACCATCGGATTTAATTGTAGGCATAGCCTTGACCCATTTAGTAAAGTAGTCTACGACCAAGATAATGTGTTGATGCCCCCCAACCGAAGTTGGGTCGCAATCCACAAAATCCACCCCCCACTTGGTGAAGGGACTGACGGTAATGACTGGATGGAGAGGGGGTGGATGCATGTGCATCTTCTAAATGAAAGCTTGGCAGGGTGACACTTATTAATTGCTTCAACACAACCTTTAAAAATAGATGGCCAAAAATTATTGTCTCGCAAAATTTTCTGGGTTGTCGCAAGCCCAGATAGATGACCACCACAAGCCCCATTGTGGCAGTCATTTAGAATACACTCAGCTTCTTCGTGATTCAAGCAATGACGCAAGATACTGTCTACTCCTCCGTGATACAGAGTTTCATTGATGATAAGGTATTTCTTAACTTTGCATCGTATACGTCGTCGGTCATCTCTCTCGAGATGCTTAGGGAACTTCAAATTTTGAATATATAAAACAATATATCCATACATGGGGTCTGATGACAAGACAAGGAAAATGTGTTCATCTGCAAATTAATCAACATGAATAATATCCTCATCTAACCGAGGGAAATCGGATATTAACTCTGCAAAAACTAGCGATTTCTTGGATTTCGCAGAAGCGAAATCGAGATCAAATTCTTATAAAATGACAATCCATTTATTGTATTTTCCCTCTATGATACACCTAGTAAGGACGTATTGAAATGGATTGACATTGGAAACCACAGTAGTTTTTCAAAGCAATATATAGTGTCGTAATCGTTGAACTACATTAACGACAACCAAAACTAGCTTTTCAACATGAGAAAATTTGAGTTCAGGGCTGACTAAGTTTCGAATAAGATAGTAAATGAATTTATCATGGAGCTCGTCATCCTCCTGAACCAACACCATACCAATCGTGTCTTAGGGCGCATTGATATAAAGAAAGTAATCTCTATTGTAGTCAGGAGACTTCAACAGAGGCATCAATACCATGGTTTTCTTCAAAGCATCGAAGGATTCCTGGGCTCGCTCATCCTAGATAAAAGGAGTATCCTTATTTAAGAGACGCATGAAACCCTTAGTAATATTGGCATAGTTCACTATAAATCGTCGTAAAAAGTTAGCTTTCCGTTGTAAAACTTGAAGTTGATGAATAGTGCGTAGGGGAGGCAATCAAAGTATTGCCTCAACCTTTAACGGATCCACCATGATCCTAGTCTTAGATACTAAGAATCCTAGAAGTCAACCTAACCTAACGCAAAAGATTCATTTATGAGGGTTCAAACAGATGCGATAATGGTGACATATTTCAAAAACTAGCCAAAGTTGGGTAGGGTGATCCACTCTCTTACGACAGTGAGCAAGGAGATTGTCGAGAGAGGCTTCGACTATATGCTTGATATCATGAAATTCAAAGGTCATAGATCTTTGGAAGGTTTCTCTGGCATTATTAAGGCCGAAAGGCATATTCTGGTATGCTAATGTACCCCAAGGACAAATAAATGTCATATTATGTTGGTCCTTGGGCTTAATCTGAATTTGGTTATACCCTAAAAATCCGTCCATAAAAGAAAAAACTTCACTCATCGAGAATCTGATCAATGAAGGGTGTCAGGAAGTTATCTTTGGGACATGACTTATTCAGGTCCCAAAAATACAGGCATACACAGATGGTTCCTTTCTTTTTATTCACATGAATGGGATTGGATACCCATTTAGTCAAGGGAACCGGGTAGAAAAAGCCAACGTTAAGCAGTTTTTCTACCTCTTCCTTAATAGTAGGGGCCTTCCTAGGATTGATAGCTCTAAGTCGTTGTTGAAAAGGTTTATCATCCGAGTAGGTTTTAATCTCATGTTCAACAATTCGAGGGTTGATTCCTAGCATCTCTTCATATGACCAAGCGAATACATCGCAGAATTATTTGAAGATCTCAGTGTAGATCATAATTTCTTCTGGTGAAAAATCTGCACCGATGTATACATTTTCAACCTTTCCAGGAATACGAGATATATCAATCATGATGGTAGGATATATACTCGCCATTTTCCCTTCGACATAAATGTCAGACGTATAAAGTGGAACTACGGTGTGACTGACTATCTCACTCAAGGTAGATCTAAAATCATCTTGTTCGATTATAGCAAGCTCTGGGATAAAGTAAGAGTGATGGTGCATGGCATCCCATGGCCTGTCAAAACCATTCACGGCCTCTATGATTGCTTCATCTGAGGGTAAAGTATCATCGAGGCAGTCACGTGAACAAGACGATGAAGTGGCCCATACGGGCTTGAGAACAGGATCCTCCTTGTCTGTTTGTGAGGTAACATGATCCATATCAACGAAAGAGTCAACAATAGCTTGATATGTTATCTCTGTTGTCGATAGTGGCATGGCCATTCCAGTATGTGATTGACCTTCACAAGACGCAGTCAAGAAAGGTAGGGTCCAAGGATCATTAAAATATGAATTGTGGAAAGGAACAGACCTCATTGATGAAGCAGACCTACTGGACATGGCATAAATATGAGGAACCAATGCCATGAATTCAAAGGTACCCATAAGGGATGAATACATTCTGACACTGATATTCTTAGTTGTCGACTGAGAATTGTCAATCGCGAGGATCGACAGTCCAACCGATGCATTGGGGCTATTAGATGCAAAGGAAAACTGGTCGATTGTCACGATCTTCCAATCGTTTGTCACGATCTTCCCATCATGAAGAAAGCAAAGAGTACGGAATACGAGCGATACGATGATAGTCATAGCATAAGTCCAATTGCATCCTAGTAATAAGTTATAGTCAAGGGGCACATCAACCACCTAGACATCCACCTCCACCGTCTTCCCACATAAATTTACCGGTAAGGAAAGAAGAATACCATGAGGGTGGAAAGAATGACCGTCAAAAGTAGTCAGCATGGTCAGATATTTTGAAAGGGTCGGAGAGCCGAGGGATTTCCAACAAACCAGGGACATCACGCATGTTGCAATGCCTTCATCAATAACAATATGTTTGATGGTATACTTTGAGTAATCCACATGGATTTTGAATGCCACATGGTAAGGCAAGTGAGGCTTCACATACATGACTTCAAAATTGATAACTATAGAGCCACTGAGATCTAGAGATCCTAACGCAAATAAAAAGGAATTCCTTTGTGAAGGACACGTCTAGAGTACCTCTAGAGATAACATCGCACAAGGGGTTTGACCTAGATCCTCAACAATAGAGTAATTATGGGCTGCTCTAGAATTAGGATTGTGGGTAGAGGGATTGAGTAATCCTTTCAGAATACGAGGCAGGGGCTCTGGTTTTTCGATCTATAAAGGCATCTCTGGAGGAGGGGGAGACTCTAGACTAGGTACAGTCTGTGAAGAACTGTAATCATGAGACCGAGTGGCTATATTAACCTCATACTTAACCATATTGATGCATAGACAGTCACTGTCTTGCATCAGTGAGTTTTGACTCCCACTCACGACATTTTCGACATTCGAGGAGCTCGAGGCCATGTGTTGATTATGTGGAAAAAGATTAGTTGGCACAATGGGCGGTAGAGATAAAAGCCTCGCATCTTTCGCAAGTTTGGGGCACAAGTGGATAAGGTGATTGTATGTACAAATATTGTAGGGAAACTTCACCTTTCTCCTTTCACATTGTCCTTGGGTTTATTTTTATTCTTCCCACCCTTACGATTGTTACCACATCCTTTCTTTTTATTCCCTCCTAGTTTTTGGTTACCATTCGGGTTGGTCAACGATTGCACATAATGTACATCTGTCGAATGAATGGGAGTGGAATATATAGATGAATTTGGCCCTCCTATAGGCTCGTTTAGAGACAACTATTTCAACTGGCTTGTCACCAAGTCTGTAGATTTCACATTGGCAGAGCCTACAATGTCATCGCCACGAGGCCCAGGATTTTGTCTAGGGTCATAGTTTGACTTGGTTGCATCTGGAAGAATTTTGTATAACATCCCATACTGAACATATATAAGATATAACTGTTGGGATTTAAAAATCACTTCTTCTTCAGATGTAACCCCAGATGTAGAAAAATCTTTCAAAATATAAGGTTGTAGAGACTTAAGGAACCACTCTAGTAGGAATTATAGAGGTATGTAAGCCTTGATCAACCTCTTCCATCTATGCCACTCTTGGATATGATCCGAGATATGGGTGGCTTTGTCCTGACAGGAGGCCGACAAAAGTTCTATACCGGCATCATAATGAACCGACAATTGGAATTGGTTGACGAAGACTAAAACCATCTGATTAAAATTTTTGTATGTCCCCCCTGGTAGCTCTATGTACCATTTCATGGCAACCCCCATGAGGGTGCATTGAAACAATCTTAAACAAACATAATTGTTGTTAAGGGAATTCGAAGAGCACCAAATATGAAAAGTAGTGACGTGATCACCAAGATCCTCACTAGTCTTGCCTTCGAATTTCAAAATATTCGAAAGAAGCTTGGTGGGGATGGGGGGCCATGTCGGATCATGATGCACATGGTCGTTCATTAATCTAGACAAGTCTCGCAGATTGAGCATGGCCAAAAAATGGAGATAGGGTTGCGACATCTGCCCGCAAGCTCTCGAGAAATATTGTTATTGAGGAATCGCAACCCATCCAGGGTTCTGGAATGCACCATGGCCTTGTCCGGGATTGTAATAGCATCCTCTGAACTAATTCATGAAGGGTTGGTTAGGCACCATTCTAGTAGGAACGTTGTGATGAGGGTTGTAGAAATTTCCCCCAGCTGGAGTAGCTCTAGGTTGGGGGTTTCCTAAGGTATGAAACTGACCTCTCTCAGGTGTGAATTTGGAGGATGGAGGTGGATTCGTCATGCCAAACGTGTTGGTCTGAATCGTTGCAGAGGAGGTAGGTGTAAAGGATGGACCGTAACACTAGTACATATGACCAAATTTGTGACAGTTGTTCGTTGATATTGCCACACTTATCCATCGCGATTTCCACAAAAGCCGAGATTTTTTTCGTCGTAATAATTTCGTCACTATATCCATGATCCAAGTGTGCATGGAAACATTGACGAAATTAGCTATCCACATGTCACCACCTTCAATATTGGTTAACCTTATGCATCGTCACAATTACGACGAAATTTCTTCGCAATACCAACGAAGAAATGTGGCAATTACGATGAAACTTCGTCGCAATTGGGATGAAAAGTTATGCCAAGCCAGTAACTTGTGACGCAGCTACTGAATGTGTGACAAAAGCCCGTCGCAACTTGCGACAAAACTACATGGTAATATCGACGAGTGTTATATCTCAAAACCATATTTACGACGGACTTGCTATATATGTGACGAAACTTCATGGAAAAGTGCAACGAAGTTTCGTCACTATAGCGACGGTTATGGTAAAAAAGTAAAAAAAAATCCGACGAAATTCCGTTGATATTGCGACGATGACTGTAGTTTTTGAGAAAAAAAAAATTACATGAAATATGGTATTACCATATTACATTGTAATATGGTATACCATATTGTATCCCATATTACAATGTAATATGGTAATGTCATATTACATTGTAATATGGCATTACTTTTACATTGTAATATTGTAATATATATATCCCCTAGAAATAATCAAGGCATTAACCAACCAAATATTGTAAGCATGTGTTATCATGAAGTTGGATTAGAAGTAAGGATACCAAGAATTGTAATGCATCAATATTAAATCTAATGAAAATTGAAATTTCATTT
>SNQJ01S0039889.1:26070-36514 GCA_010110895.2 Picea sitchensis
GCAAAGTCTCTTAAAGTCACGTATATATAGATAAAATAGTCAACTAGCCGTTAACACCGACCAATGAGATAGGTAAACTTTTCGTCGCTATTGCCATGAAAGATTGTCGCTATAGCGACGAAAATCCCGACTAGGTTAAATTAATATTTTCATCGATATTGCGACGAACTTTCGTGGCAATATCAACGAAAATCCCGCCCTGTTTAAAAAAATGATGAAACTAGTGGAAGCGTGGAAAATTTTCGTGGAATAATCCGCCCATATGTAGTAGTGTAAGAAGTAGCTTGTCCGCCAGGTTGACCACTCCATCCAGGAGCATTAGGACCAGGATTATACCCGAGGTGAAAATGAGGAAGGCCTCCAACTGTAGGAGTCATTTGAGGGATATGAGCCCCTCCAAACAAAAATGGATTATGTGAAGGAGTCATGCCCCCAAGTCCAATACTAGTATTCAGATTATATGTTGGGATGGAGGATGAAAATTGTGATGTGAAATTCGACATACCATAAGAAAAAGGGCTAGAGGCCATAGGGATGGACTGAATGTTGTAGCCCGACAAGTGACAAAGGGATCCAAAAGGGTTCATGGATATAGGTTGAGCATTCACTATAGGAAATACAGGAGTGATGATAGGAATCTCTTGCACTACAACCATTGCGGTTGAAGGTGTCGAAGGATTATTGTTAACTATAGTGGTTATAGGAGCCGAAGGAATCCCAGTATCTTTCTAACTCGATTCAGTACTCATTGTTGTATGATCACAAGTCTGGTAAGTGGAGGTGTGTGTACCACGTTTGATAACTTTACACCTTTTAGAAGGAAAAGACTCAAGATGCAGTGGTAATCGTAAAAAATGACAAGACCTGTGAAGAAGCTAGTCTGGCTCCATGATGACTCAAGACTTAAGATATAAAATCAAATCCTAAGGCCAACTGGTAATCAAAGATCACACCAAAATAAACAAAAGGCCATTATGCACACCAACAGGATAACGTGGTTGAAAGGGGCCTCCCTCCCTAAAGTAGGTATGCCTCACCAAAGAGGGGACTGAGACTCCTTGCAAAATATCGGAGGTATCAAAATTAGTTATAAGGGCCCTCATGGAATTAACAACCAGTCGTTCAGATCCCCCCGAAGAGGTAATCCTCCATAAAGGTTGTGTGTTGTCCGACCCTTGTCTGACCCAGGGTACCTACATAATAACCCCTACAAGTAACCCATGTGTTACCTATGTTAAGCAACTAAGTAAGCACGATATAACTGATGCACATGAGAACAATCGTAAGTCAGGTCCACTGTATGGGTAGGGTAACAAAGCCTGAAACCTTGAAAGCACTGCCTCTCACAGACGTAAAGGTACTAGCTAGATCCCCATATACGAATAGATCCCTAGAAATATATCTGACGCTAAGAAGGTATTGGGGGGATGTCCCCTCAACCAACTTCACGCGACCTCGTGCTTAACTCCGGTGTAAGAGGAGCCTCCAGACATCACCAACTATATAATGGATTTCACCACTCCCTTAATCAGACACATATGTTGATTTAATAGCCTTGGAGAATTTTACTCACAAAATCCTATTTCAAGGCTCTAAATCCTAAGCTAGTTTGTGCACCCTAGAAAATAAAACCGTTTCTAATCAATTTTAAATTATCATCATTGCTTTTAGTGGCCTTTCTTACTCAAAAAGGTGTGGTAGTGAAACTGATGATGTTATGACTTAGCAGTCAAAATAAATGAATATGATTAAAATGCAAAGTCCTAACTTCAATTCCCAATAAATGATAAGCTTTCAAAATGCGATTTTCAATTTAATTCTGCAATTTAAAATAAGATGCAATATTTCCATACATGTATTAAGATCAACGATAAGAACCCAAAAGATCAAATGCCAACAATGAAAAATGTTTATTATTTTTGTATTTTCAATATAAAAGAATGAAAATGAAAGGACTGAACAACAGTTTGATATAAAGATTCTATTAAATGTAATCATAGACAAACCAAGTAGGATATCAAGAAGAAAACACATATCCCAAGATGCAAGGACAATCAATAAAAATAATTATGAGAAAGGCACCGGCCGAAAATTCAACCAAATAAAGATTTCCTATCACTCTGTGGGCACTTAACAATCATAACTGATACCTAAGAAGACTCCACAACCATCAAAACTTACCCAACAAACATCAAACTCAACAACCAAGCACACAAGAATGATGTACGCGACTGTTCAGGATAAAACCGTGTATATAGGCCTCTTGCAGAAGGAAAACACGCGTATGTACGCGACTGTCAGGAAAAAGCCTGCGTATATGTATTAAAACACTGTTAGATTAAGGATAAGGATAAGAAACTTAGACTCAAAATGAATAGAGGATGTCAAGCAATCAAACGACAAGAAACTCAATATGAATGAGAGCAATCAAAGGAGAAAAAAACTCCAAACGCGGAGAAGAAGATTATATCCCCAATATGGTTGCCAATTCTGTTATGAGGAAAATCTCTCTATGGCATGGGGTAAACCACAACAGACGAAAATGACTGCAGAAATCAACTCTAATCTCAAGTATGCTATATAGACAAGTATGCTAACAAGACAAGATAAAGATCCTACCTCGTCCAAATGTTCGATGAAGTCCACCATTGAGAACTTGACCCAAAGCAATACACCTGCAACTTGTCCTCAACAACCAAGATTCTTAAGCATATGGTGATAATATATACAGTTAGCACATTCAATAGAATAATCCATCAATATTCATAACAAATATTCCCATGGAATAACAATTCAAATATTTGCAAGACATTAATTGGACGAGAAAAAAGTATTTCTATTAAAATGTAATCAACAAAAGTGTATGAATGACAAACTTCCATGTCAGCACAGTTCAGAACCGAGAAACTAAGTCCCTTCCAGCTGGGCCTCCACCAAAGGAAATCTCATATAAGAGAGACAATGAGGTTCTCAATCAAGTCGGGAAGAGCTTGGGGGTTGAACAATGTGTTCAGAATTAAAAGTATAAAGGGATGCAGACTCAATATGAAGTGAATAATTTATCCAGAGTAACTTTGCTCTCAAAGTTGAATTCTTCTCCTCTTTTCCACAGCTTGGACATGGGCCATTTATAGCCTTCAAGTGGAAATGAAGGGTCAAGTCAGAACGTTTCCAATATATGGAAGGTCAAGGATCATGGATGTCATGACATGACATGGAAACCTAACACCATTTTTTAATTTTAGGCACAAACCCCGATATACATGGGTTGTAATGGTGCAACCTGCATATACACATGTTGTATAATAGTTAGGGCGCCTATATGTGGAAAAATATTATTTTTAGCTTTGGGAACTGCAAAAAGGGACTTCAAGTTTGCATAGGGAAATGGAAAAAGGCATTTTGAGCAAATTTTCACAGGGTGAGGAAAATCTTTCTATAACACAAACCCCACGAATCAATTTCCACCATTGATCAACAACTTAAAACAATCTAGACCATTCATTTATTAACATATGTCGATGATCAGTCGATCGACGATTCCCTTTGGAAAACCAAACTTGCTTTTAAATCTGCCAGATGCCCTATCATCGACCATCGACCATTGGAGAATCCTCTTGGAAACCACTTGCAATACATCTTTGAATCAGTTGATCAGACCATCGACCATTGGTTGTCAACGATCCCTATTGACTAATGAAAACACTACTCCAATTCGGTCAACCCAACCATTAGTTGTCGTCCATTTCTTGGTTGACATGGAATGACACGCCATCGCCCTCTTTCCTTCATCAACCATTATATGTTTTCCCTGGACGACCCAAACACCTCACCGAATTGGCTGACACCTAACCATTGGCCATCGATCATCGACGGTTTCCATTGTCGACCAAACACTTCGCCAATCTGTTCGACCCAACCATCAACCATCAACAATTTCCATTAGCGACCAAATACTTCACCAATATGGACAACCCAACCATCAGTCATCGGTTGTTGGTGACCAAATACTTTTCCAATCTGGCCAACCCGACCATTGGCCATTGACGATTTCCTTTGGCCAACTCCAACACTTAAAAATTTTGACCAAATCTTCGATCAATCTGGACCATCAATCTATTATCCAAAATGATATCGACTATTGATCTATCAAACTTCTCCCAAATCTACCGACAAGTCTTGACCATCGATCGACTCCAACTTTCCAACCTCGGAAATTGAATCGTGACCATTGATCTAATCCATTTCCCCTAATTCCAAAAATGAATCTTGGTCATTGATTTGATTCATTTCCCCAGCCATCGAAAATGAATTTCATTCATTTATTTGCTCGACCTTCTCAACCTTATCAACCTTATAAAATTTTAAATTTATTAAAGTGATTATAGGTCATTGATCTCGAGATCAAACATGATATCGGTTGTGGATTCACCGAACTCTACCTAACGCTATAGGCGGTTATTTAAACATGAATTTTGACATTTTAGGTTGAATTTAAGTCTGCAATTCTGCAAATTCATGCCATTAAACCTCTCAAACAATTAGGAGTCATTTAAACTCAGATTTTGCTCACGAATTTGGGGATTTATGTCTAATTTTCCATCGTTTTTCCCCAAATTTGCAGAGACCGAAATTTGTAACAACGAATTTCATCAATTCACTCTGGTTCTTGGCCCATACATGCCTGGTGTTTGAACCAAAATCTCTTATACCATAATGTAACATCCCCAAGCCTAGATGAGGTCCATTGCATATTGCAAAATTCCATGTGCTAAATCTTTGGTGAACTAAAAGTTTCAACTCATGCATGCCCAACATTATATTTTATTCATTTCTTTAAATAATGTGTCACACAAGCTATGATGTGGAAACACATGTCGCTTCTTTTAGTAATTCCGAGACAAGGGGTCCCATGCATGAATTTCTTGATTTGATTTTTCCATTTTGGGAACAATAAACTCTGCTCCAAGTGAGTTGTATTATGTATGTAGTTTTAAAATGCCATCTTCTTTCAAGATATTTTTTGGCAAGATGTCTAATATTACCACATTTAAAACATTCACTTTTATATTATTTCCTTCTTCCATGCTTGTACTTAAGACTATCCAAATTAGATTGATACTTTCCCTATTCACCAAGCTAGCTCTCTTTCTCTCTCTCTCTCTATATATATAAACATTCAACCTTCCTTATAAATGTGGCTTCCAAAACGTTATATATATTTTATCGTCTTAATGTTGTTATAGTCATGTTGTAGTATGTATATGTATCTTATCATGTTGTAGTATGTGTACTTCAACAACTAACATAAATCTCTTTCATATTACCCCACTAAACATAAATCTCTTTCATATTACCCCACCATCACATTCCCTTGGTCTAGCGGCTTTAATCTTGTCTACTTTCTAAAATAAAAAATTACTCAATACTCAAAAAGTTATTGTTTTTCTTCAATTTGTTTGGCTTTGGCAATGTGATGTACATGTAAGTGTTTCATCCTAAATAATAAAGATTATTTACAAGGCACTTCTGATTCATAACAAGATTGAAATTACTAAATGCAATATGCCACCTTGGCTAAACATTAGCACTTTCTTTAATCAAAATAACATTTAGTAAAATAAAAATAAAAATATGATTTTAATTTTAACATATAAAAAAATTATTTAATATTCAAACAATTAAATATTTTTTTCTTAATTACCGTAATATGTATCTATATAATTTTCTTTCATACTCGATGACTAAAAATATTTACAATACACATCTAATATATTGCATTATATTATATTGTAGGGATGGTTGACACACTTTATTAAAACAAGTATACAATAACAATTTATAACTAAAATGCAATATAAATAAATAACAAATAAGCAACATGGTAGCACTTGTTTAATAAAATAATAATGAACAATAAAATAACACTTACTCGAATGATTACTTATAAAATCAATTATTTAAACATAAACTTTGTTAATTTCACAATTTTAACCATGAATACTTAAATTTAAATATTTTTAGTTTTAATTACAAAATGCAATAGGTTAAGAAAGAAGTTAAGCAACTAAATTTACTATGCAATTCAAAAAAAAAAAAAATGACATATACTATTTTTGTATTTTTGTGACTTTAAAGTTAAAGCAAATTTTATAAGTTGTATATTAACTAACTAAATCAACACTTTATTTTATATATTTATCGCATATTATAGGGATAAATTTTCGATTTTCAAGAAAACTTGTTAATAACAAGGTTGTGTGGTAGTGCAGTCCCTGCTAACGAGGTTAGAAAGCAAATTGTGGAAAATTGGGTCAAATTGTAAATGAAATGAAGTGTTCGGTGCAAAATGTATATCACGGAAATGTTGTGTGCAACATGTATATCACGGAAGATGGGGCAAAAGTAAATGTCAGTTGGCAGGCAAAGCACCATCTATTTTTTGAAAGTATATAGCAAACCTTTTTTTTTTAAGTATATAACAAAGTAAAAAATTTGTTTACAGTGCAAGAATAAATTTGGAAATTTAAATGCATTTTTCATATGGACTGGTGAAAGATAAAAATATATGATGACATAAAATTAATAGGAGATAAGAAATATAAAAATTTAAATGCATTTGTGAACATGGGGTATAAGTAAATGACGCTTGCATTGTTGAGCACCATTTATTTTGAAATATATATAAAAAAAAAAGTTTGTAACATATAAAAGAGTAAATACATTTTCCATATATACTGGTGAAGGATAAGAATAAAATTCTGTAACATATTAAAAATTAAATGAATTTGTCATAGAGAGTGGTGAAAGATAAGAATAGAGTCTGTAACATATAAAAATTTAAATGCATTTTTATTTGAAATCTGTCAAAAAATAAAAGTTTGTTACAAACTACTGGAAATTTTAAAATATACAAAAAAATTAAAGTCGGTTACATATAAACCGGAATTTCAATGGGTTTGTCATGTAGAATGGGATTGGGGCTCCCACGGACCATTAGAGAAATATGTACAAGAAACGGGATTGTGGAAAGAAGATAGAGTGCAATAGCTGCAAAAGAAAATAAATGGAAAGGTATAAGTGTTTGCCTATACATATGTATTTAAGAAACTGGAATAACTATATTGATAAAAAAGGAAGGATGCGATGAGTAAACTTACAATGAGGGTACATATGAGCCCTTTGGCTATTTGCTTGCAGTTATCGTTTCATTGATGTCGTCGATGACTGTGGTTTCAAGGATGTCCTCCACGACTACTGGAATACTGGCAACTGTCTGTTGCCTTATGTCGACGGCATGTTTCAATTTCCCTTCAAGTCATCCTTCAATGTAGCCTCTCATTGGGGCGACATTGATCTCATTCAGGATTTTTATGTTGAAAAGATCGTTTTCTAATTCCCAGAAGTCGATAGAAAGATTAGAGAGAGCCTGATGAATTTCCTCATTTTGTACTGCATATTTGACTAGCCAGTCGTGGACATGAGCTTGATCAAATTGAAGGATGTTGTAAAACTTTTCCAGAGACAAGGTCTTAAACATAACAACATGTTTATCGAACTCTTGTCTGGTTAAGGGCAAGGAGTTTGTGATTAAGTGGGGGTCTTGGAAGTCATTGGTTTTCCCGGATAAGCCTATATTTGACATCTTTGTGAATAATTTATCTTTCTTCGATATGGCTTGTTCACATGACTGAACAATGAGATTCAGGTTCTTTACAATCTTGCCAAAAGGGATGACCGTTTTTAAAAATAATTTTTCTTCATCTTTTAATTCGGCCTGTAAAATCTCGAGCAAGCTATGTGCCCTGGTTCCAAGGGAAGTGATAGTTTGTGATATTTTCCATGCCTCGGTAACCAATTCCATTCATTTTTTGATATTTTTCTCCATATATCCTTTACAGGATGCAAGCAGGGTGGAGAATGCTTTTACATTGGATGCAGGGGCACCAGGCATGGATATTGCCAAAGGATCGACAAGAAATGGAATAGGAATAAAAGCATCTTCTAATTCCTTGACTCGATCCTTTAGTCTAGCATTATCGGTCTCGATGCCTCCAACGGAATCATGAAGTGCTTCTCCAGTCGCGGTGTGAAGTTGACAGATTTGGGACGGTTTCATGTTGGCAATGTCAACCTCTAAACGAGATTTTCCTTTCTTATTTTTAACATTTTTTTTCTCAATTATCAATTTTTTGTTCCAGCTATAAAAAACAACGCTCTGGAAAACAAAGGATTCATCTTCATCAAAATTTTGGGTAACGGATATGTCCATTGGATGGCTATGGTGGATGGCATCTCCTGGCTGATCAAGGAAGCAGATCATGGTATCCAGATCAGTGTCAAGTTCCATGTTCTCATTCTGAATTTTCGGATCTTCCGCCTGCCCCACATTTTTTTTTCTCTTCTTCTCTATTGGAAGCTTGTGAGAACTATCAATTTTAGAGTGAGGAGGGTTGTTATCTCCTCCTCTGTTTGAAAAAATCTGGGTTTCTTTGTTGCTATGATGGGCCGTTGGAGAGATGCTCCGGGATGTCGTACTTTTTGGAGTGGTATTTGCAGATTGAACACTCTTGTCACTAGGGCCTTTCCTTTGTTGCGTGTACAATTTAGTGCAGCTTTGCACTGTCTCTACATCACCGACATCAGAGGCAGGACCGTTGTCACCATTGTCTCTGGTTTTAGGCAGGTGTTTATTTACAAAACAATCGTCGAGGCCAAGTGTTTGTAAATGTTGTCTAAAAATATCATAGGGGTCGAATCCTATTATGTCTTCAGCATATCTCAGGTTGGAGATGCTAGAATGTGCTACGAAATCGTCAATTTTGTTGATGTTTTTCAACACGAACTCCCCTATTTTCCAAGGCATAGGAATGAACTGTTTTTTTTTTCTTCCTTTGGAACAGATGGAACCAGTAGCTGTATTGACGTGCTACTTATACAACAAACATTCTGTCAATGTGACATGGAAGGAGAGTAGGTTGTTTCGTGGAGCCAAAAATTCTTATGACAATGTAATTATCCAAATGTTCGAGTGTCCCCTTCTTGTCCAAAAAACTAGTTGCCTGTTCAAATATGCGGGGAGCATCTTCTCCTAACAAAAAAACTTTGAAAATAGACAGGAAGCCATTAAAAACCTCATAAAAACAGTGGGAATCCTTGTGCTTCCACAAGGCCTGGTACCAGAACGTTACTGGGTGGAATTCACAGTTGACATTCTTGGACAAAGACAGTTGCAGAAACCGACACGAATGTGCTATTGCAAAAAATAAATAGGATGACATATAAAATTTCTTTTCCCTTTTGTAGCTTGAAAATTGGGAAGAGATTTCATGGGAAATTAACCTGCCCCAATAAAAAATGACTTGTTCATTGACTGTGAAATACAAAATATAAAGAGCCATGCGGGCAACAGTAGTTGTGGACTCCTATCTCGTTATTCTTGTAAACAACCAGGTAATTTCGCGAAATGGATTTCTAAATGAACTAACCTGCATGCTTGTAATATCTTCAGGAACTAGATTCGAGTTTTCCAAAAAAAGGGGCAAGACGTCCAATCCGTTATTATGCTTTGCTAGGAATTGTTTGCAATCTTCTCCTCTGAATGTCAATGTTGGCTCCGACAATTTCAGCATCTGGCGGAAGACCTGAGGTGACAAAGAAACAAAAGAGCGGTCATGTAGTGGAATAATTCTTTTCTCTGCAATAAATTTATCAGCACACCAAGAGACCAGGTCCTTACAGTCAAAAACTTCAGGGACACAACCTGCGTGAGAAATCCCGAAGGTCCAAATTACTTGGTTGTCTGCGGTAGAGGTTGAGTAATAAGAAAATGGCCTGGACCAGTGGAAGTTCTAGTCCTTGTGCTCAAAGATGTTCACTATATAACCATAGAATTGTTGTCGAGCTGATGCCATAGGTTTATGAGAAGGTTGTTTTGCTGTAGATGATGGTTTAAATGAACAGTTAGAGCCGATAATGTAACTTTTCACTAAGTCTTGGTTAAATGCTTATGAATGGGAAAGATCCTCAAGCCTTTCGTTGATTAATGACAATTTGTATTGGTGGTGCATGATGATCTGTTAGCAGTAAAGTTTATTTATTGCATATTTAGAAATGCGAAGGTGGTGGGTACGGCGAAGAGCAATTAAGGAATGGAGGTTTCATGAACGTGCAAAGGCCACGTCGTGTGAACGTGATTTCATGATTTTGAAATGAACACTCGGAAGGGATAATATAATCCCTCTGCAAATTTTTGTTTAATGTGCATCAATACAAGATGTCCTCGAGCCTTTTGCCCATAAATCACAATCTATACGGTTTCTACATGATGACCTGTTAGAATTAAATGCCAGTAATTCCATATTTAGAAACAAGATATCTATCTATCTATCTATCTATCTATCTATCTATCTATCTATCTATCTATCTATCTATCTATCTATAT